>CAJVRN010000030.1:10647500-10870000 GCA_911728415.1 Lagocephalus sceleratus | reverse complement strand
ATTTACGCAGAACTGTGCAGTACTGTGGAATAATTCACTAATGTGAAAAAAGTCATTTACTTTTAAAGGGAAAGTTAAAAAACGGGTTATTTTCCCTTCACCTTATGTAATCCTACGTTTTGCACACAGGCAAACATGAATTTACGCAGAACTGTGCAGTACTGTGGAATAATTCACTAATGTGAAAAAAGTAATATAAATAAAAAAGGAAAGTTAAAAAACGGGTTATTTTCACTCCACCTTAGGTAATTCAAGGTTTTGCACATAAGCAAACATGAATTTACGCAGAACTGTGCAGTACTGTGGAATAATTCACTAATGTGAAAAAAGTAATATAAATAAAAAAGGAAAGTTAAAAAACGGGTAATTTTCACTTTACCTTATGTAATTAAAGGTTTTGCACATAAGCAAACATGAATTTACGCAGTCCTGTGCAGTATTGTGGAATAATTCACTAATGTGAAAAAAGTCATTTACTTTTAAAGGGAAAGTTCAAATACGGGTTATTTTCACTTCACCTTATGTAATCCTACGTTTTGCAAACAGGCAAACATGAATTTACGCAGAACTGTGCAGTACTGTGGAATAATTCACTAATGTGTAAAATGTCATATAATTTTAAAAGGAAAGATAAAAAGCAGATTATTTTCACTTCACCTTATGTAATTCAAGGTTTTGCACATCAGCAAACATGAATTTACCCAGAACTGTGCAGTACTGTGGAATAATTCACTAATGTGAAAAAAGTCATTTACTTTTAAAGGGAAAGTTAAAATACGGGTTATTTTTACTTCAATTTATGTAATCCTACGTTTTGCAAACAGGCAAACATGAATTTACGCAGAACTGTGCAGTACTGTGGAATAATTCACTAATGTGAAAAAAGTCATTTACTTTTAAAGGGAAAGTTAAAAAACGGGTTATTTTCCCTTCACCTTATGTAATCCTACGTTTTGCACACAGGCAAACATGAATTTACGCAGAACTGTGCAGTACTGTGGAATAATTCACAGTACTGCACAGTACTGTACAGTAAATGAAAAAAGTCATTTACTTTTAAAGGGAAAGTTCAAATACGGGTTATTATCACTTCACCTTATGTAATCATACGTTTTGCACACAGGCAAACATGAATTTACGCAGAACTGTGCAGTACTGTGGAATAATTCACTAATGTGAAAAAAGTCATTTACTTTTAAAGGGAAAGTTAAAATACGGGTTGTTTTCACTTCAATTTATGTAATCCTACGTTTTGCACACAGGCAAACATGAATTTACGCAGAACTGTGCAGTACTGTGGAATAATTCACTACTGTGAAAAAAGTTATTTAATTTTCAAAGGAAAGTTAAAAAACGGGTTATTTTCATTTCAGCTTATGTAATTAAAGGTTTTGCACACAGGCAAACATGAATTTACGCAGAACTGTGCAGTACTGTGGAATAATTCACTAATGTGAAAAAAGTAATATAAATAAAAAACGAAAGTTAAAAAACGGGTTATTTTCACTTCACCTTATGTAATTCAAGGTTTTGCACATAAGCAAACATGAATTTACGCAGAACCGTGCAGTACTGTGGAATAATTCACTAATGTGAAAAAAGTAATGTAAATAAAAAAGGAAAGTTAAAAAACGGGTTATTTTCACTTCACCTTATGTAATTCAAAGGTTTTGCACATAAGCAAACATGAATTTACGCAGTCCTGTGCAGAATTGTGGAATAAATCACTAATGTGAAAAAAGTGATTTACTTTTAAAGGGAAAGTTCAAATACGGGTTATTTTCACTTCACCTTATGTAATCCTACGTTTTGCACACAGGCAAACATGAATTTACGCAGAACTGTGCAGTATTGTGGAATAATTCACTAATGTGAAAAAAGTCATTTACTTTTAAAGGGAAAGTTAAAATACGGGTTGTTTTCACTTCAATTTATGTAATCCTACGTTTTGCACACAGGCAAACATGAATTTACGCAGAACTGTGCAGTACTGTGGAATAATTCACTAATGTGAAAAAAGTCATTTACTTTTAAAGGGAAAGTTAAAATACGGGTTATTTTCCCTTCACCTTATGTATTCCTACGTTTTGCACACAGGCAAACATGAATTTACGCAGAACTGTGCAGGACTGTGGAATAATTCACTAATGTGAAAAAAGTCATTTACTTTTAAAGGGAAAGTTAAAATACGGGTTGTTTTCACTTCAATTTATGTAATCCTACGTTTTGCAGACAGGGAAACATGAATTTACGCAGAACTGTGCAGTACTGTGGAATAATTCACTAATGTGAAAAAGTCATTTACTTTTAAAGGGAAAGTTAAAATACAGGTTGTTTTCACTTCAATTTATGTAATCCTACGTTTTGCACACAGGCAAACATGAATTTACGCAGAACTGTGCAGTACTGTGGAATAATTCACTAATGTGAAAAAAGTTATTTAATTTTCAAAGGAAAGTTAAAAAACGGGTTATTTTCATTTCAGTTTATGTAATTAAAGGTTTTGCACCCAGGCAAACATGAATTTACGCAGAACTGTGCAGTACTGTGGAATAATTCACTAATGTGAAAAAAGTCATTTACTTTTAAAGGGAAAGTTAAAATACGGGTTATTTTTACTTCAATTTATGTAATCCTACGTTTTGCAAACAGGCAAACATGAATTTACGCAGAACTGTGCAGTACTGTGGAATAATTCACTAATGTGAAAAAAGTCATTTACTTTTAAAGGGAAAGTTAAAAAACGGGTTATTTTCCCTTCACCTTATGTAATCCTACGTTTTGCACACAGGCAAACATGAATTTACGCAGAACTGTGCAGTACTGTGGAATAATTCACAGTACTGCACAGTACTGTACAGTAAATGAAAAAAGTCATTTACTTTTAAAGGGAAAGTTCAAATACGGGTTATTATCACTTCACCTTATGTAATCATACGTTTTGCACACAGGCAAACATGAATTTACGCAGAACTGTGCAGTACTGTGGAATAATTCACTAATGTGAAAAAAGTTATTTAATTTTCAAAGGAAAGTTAAAAAACGGGTTATTTTCATTTCAGCTTATGTAATTCAAGGTTTTGCACATAAGCAAACATGAATTTACGCAGAACCGTGCAGTACTGTGGAATAATTCACTAATGTGAAAAAAGTAATGTAAATAAAAAAGGAAAGTTAAAAAACGGGTTATTTTCACTTCACCTTATGTAATTCAAAGGTTTTGCACATAAGCAAACATGAATTTACGCAGTCCTGTGCAGAATTGTGGAATAAATCACTAATGTGAAAAAAGTGATTTACTTTTAAAGGGAAAGTTCAAATACGGGTTATTTTCACTTCACCTTATGTAATCCTACGTTTTGCACACAGGCAAACATGAATTTACGCAGAACTGTGCAGTATTGTGGAATAATTCACTAATGTGAAAAAAGTCATTTACTTTTAAAGGGAAAGTTAAAATACGGGTTGTTTTCACTTCAATTTATGTAATCCTACGTTTTGCACACAGGCAAACATGAATTTACGCAGAACTGTGCAGTACTGTGGAATAATTCACTAATGTGAAAAAAGTCATTTACTTTTAAAGGGAAAGTTAAAATACGGGTTATTTTCCCTTCACCTTATGTATTCCTACGTTTTGCACACAGGCAAACATGAATTTACGCAGAACTGTGCAGGACTGTGGAATAATTCACTAATGTGAAAAAAGTCATTTACTTTTAAAGGGAAAGTTAAAATACGGGTTGTTTTCACTTCAATTTATGTAATCCTACGTTTTGCAGACAGGGAAACATGAATTTACGCAGAACTGTGCAGTACTGTGGAATAATTCACTAATGTGAAAAAAGTCATTTACTTTTAAAGGGAAAGTTAAAATACAGGTTGTTTTCACTTCAATTTATGTAATCCTACGTTTTGCACACAGGCAAACATGAATTTACGCAGAACTGTGCAGTACTGTGGAATAATTCACTAATGTGAAAAAAGTTATTTAATTTTCAAAGGAAAGTTAAAAAACGGGTTATTTTCATTTCAGTTTATGTAATTAAAGGTTGTGCACCCAGGCAAACATGAATTTACGCAGAACTGTGCAGTACTGTGGAATAATTCACTAATGTGAAAAAAGTAATATAAATAAAAAAGGAAAGTTAAAAAACGGGTTATTTTCACTTCACCTTATGTAATTCAAGGTTTTGCACATAAGCAAACATGAATTTACGCAGAACTATGCAGTACTGTGGAATAATTCACTAATGTGAAAAAAGTAATATAAATAAAAAAGGAAAGTTAAAAAACGGGTTATTATCATTTCAGCTTATGTAATTAAAGGTTTTGCACCCAGGCAAACATGAATTTACGCAGAACTGTGCAGTACTGTGGAATAATTCACTAATGTGAAAAAAGTAATATAAATAAAAAAGGAAAGTTAAAAAACGGGTTATTTTCACTTCACCTTATGTAATTCAAGGTTTTGCACATAAGCAAACATGAATTTACGCAGTCCTGTGCAGTATTGTGGAATAATTCACTAATGTGTAAAATGTCATATAATTTTAAAAGGAAAGTTAAAAAACGGGTTATTTTCATTTCAGCTTATGTAATTAAAGGTTTTGCACCCAGGCAAACATGAATTTACGCAGAACTGTGCAGTACTGTGGAATAATTCACTAATGTGAAAAAAGTCATTTACTTTTAAAGGGAAAGTTCAAATACGGGTTCTTTTCACTTCACCTTATGTAATTCAAGGTTTTGCACATGAGCAAACATGAATTTACGCAGTCCTGTGCAGTATTGTGGAATAATTCACCAATGTGGAAAAAAAGCATTTACTTTTAAAGGGAAAGGTAAAATACGGGTTATTTTCACTTCACCTTATGTAATTCAACATTGTGCACATAAGCAAACATAATTCTAGCAGTCCTGTGCAGTCCTGTGGAATAAAACAAAGTTTGGTCAAAACCCTTCTTCCCTCAGTCTGAAACAGCTGTTTTGGCAAAAGTGCACTCATATGGAAAAAGTCATTTAATTTCAAAAGGAAAGTTAATAAACGGGTTGTTTTCACTTCATCTTGTGTAATCCTACGTATTGCAGAAAGGCAACCATGAATTTACGCAGAACTGTGCAGTACTGTGGAATAATTCACTAATGTGTAAAATGTCATATAATTTTAAAAGGAAAGTTAAAAAGCAGATTAATTTCACTTCACCTTATGTAATTCAAGGTTTTGCACATCAGCAAACATGAATTTACCCTCAACTGTGCAGTACTGTGGAATAATTCACTAATGTGAAAAAAGTCATTTACTTTTAAAGGGAAAGTTAAAATACGGGTTATTTTTACTTCAATTTATGTAATCCTACGTTTTGCACACAGGCAAAGATGAATTTACGCAGAACTGTGCAGGACTGTGGAATAATTCACTAATGTGAAAAAAGTCATTTACTTTTAAAGGGAAAGTTAAAATACGGGTTGTTTTCACTTCAATTTATGTAATCCTACGTTTTGCACACAGGCAAACATGAATTTATGCAGAACTGTGCAGTACTGTGGAATAATTCACTAATGTGAAAAAAGTTATTTAATTTTCAAAGGAAAGTTAAAAAACGGGTTATTTTCATTTCAGCTTATGTAATTAAAGGTTTTGCACACAGGCAAACATGAATTTACGCAGAACTGTGCAGTACTGTGGAATAATTCACTAATGTGAAAAAAGTAATATAAATAAAAAACGAAAGTTAAAAAACGGGTTATTTTCACTTCACCTTATGTAATTCAAGGTTTTGCACATAAGCAAACATGAATTTACGCAGAACCGTGCAGTACTGTGGAATAATTCACTAATGTGAAAAAAGTAATATAAATAAAAAAGGAAAGTTAAAAAACGGGTTATTTTCACTTCACCTTATGTAATTCAAGGTTTTGCACATAAGCAAACATGAATTTACGCAGTCCTGTGCAGTATTGTGGAATAATTCACTAATGTGAAAAAAGTGATTTACTTTTAAAGGGAAAGTTCAAATACGGGTTATTTTCACTTCACCTTATGTAATCCTACGTTTTGCACACAGGCAAACATGAATTTACGCAGAACTGTGCAGTATTGTGGAATAATTCACTAATGTGAAAAAAGTCATTTACTTTTAAAGGGAAAGTTAAAATACGGGTTGTTTTCACTTCAATTTATGTAATCCTACGTTTTGCACACAGGCAAACATGAATTTACGCAGAACTGTGCAGTACTGTGGAATAATTCACTAATGTGAAAAAAGTCATTTACTTTTAAAGGGAAAGTTAAAATACGG
This sequence comes from Lagocephalus sceleratus, assembly GCA_911728415.1. NCBI lineage: Eukaryota > Metazoa > Chordata > Actinopteri > Tetraodontiformes > Tetraodontidae > Lagocephalus > Lagocephalus sceleratus. The sequence goes on along the minus strand of CAJVRN010000030.1, from coordinate 10,863,698 downwards.
GTTATTTTCCCTTCACCTTATGTATTCCTACGTTTTGCACACAGGCAAACATGAATTTACGCAGAACTGTGCAGGACTGTGGAATAATTCACTAATGTGAAAAAAGTCATTTACTTTTAAAGGGAAAGTTAAAATACGGGTTGTTTTCACTTCAATTTATGTAATCCTACGTTTTGCAGACAGGGAAACATGAATTTACGCAGAACTGTGCAGTACTGTGGAATAATTCACTAATGTGAAAAAGTCATTTACTTTTAAAGGGAAAGTTAAAATACGGGTTATTTTCACTTCAATTTATGTAATCCTACGTTTTGCACACAGGCAAACATGAATTTACGCAGAACTGTGCAGTACTGTGGAATAATTCACTAATGTGAAAAAAGTTATTTAATTTTCAAAGGAAAGTTAAAAAACGGGTTATTTTCATTTCAGTTTATGTAAATAAAGGTTTTGCACCCAGGCAAACATGAATTTACGCAGAACTGTGCAGTACTGTGGAATAATTCACTAATGTGAAAAAAGTAATATAAATAAAAAAGGAAAGTTAAAAAACGGGTTATTTTCACTTCACCTTATGTAATTCAAGGTTTTGCACATAAGCAAACATGAATTTACGCAGAACTGTGCAGTACTGTGGAATAATTCACTAATGTGAAAAAAGTAATATAAATAAAAAAGGAAAGTTAAAAAACGGGTTATTTTCATTTCAGCTTATGTAATTAAAGGTTTTGCACCCAGGCAAACATGAATTTACGCAGAACTGTGCAGTACTGTGGAATAATTCACTAATGTGAAAAAAGTAATATAAATAAAAAGGAAAGTTAAAAAACGGGTTATTTTCACTTCACCTTATGTAATTCAAGGTTTTGCACATAAGCAAACATGAATTTACGCAGTCCTGTGCAGTATTGTGGAATAATTCACTAATGTGTAAAATGTCATATAATTTTAAAAGGAAAGTTAAAAAACGGGTTATTTTCATTTCAGCTTATGTAATTAAAGGTTTTGCACCCAGGCAAACATGAATTTACGCAGAACTGTGCAGTACTGTGGAATAATTCACTAATGTGAAAAAAGTCATTTACTTTTAAAGGGAAAGTTCAAATACGGGTTCTTTTCACTTCACCTTATGTAATTCAAGGTTTTGCACATGAGCAAACATGAATTTACGCAGTCCTGTGCAGTATTGTGGAATAATTCACCAATGTGGAAAAAAGCATTTACTTTTAAAGGGAAAGGTAAAATACGGGTTATTTTCACTTCACCTTATGTAATTCAACATTGTGCACATAAGCAAACATAATTCTAGCAGTCCTGTGCAGTCCTGTGGAATAAAACAAAGTTTGGTCAAAACCCTTCTTCCCTCAGTCTGAAACAGCTGTTTTGGCAAAAGTGCACTCATATGAAAAAAGTCATTTAATTTCAAAAGGAAAGTTAATAAACGGGTTGTTTTCACTTCATCTTGTGTAATCCTACGTATTGCAGAAAGGCAACCATGAATTTACGCAGAACTGTGCAGTACTGTGGAATAATTCACTAATGTGTAAAATGTCATATAATTTTAAAAGGAAAGTTAAAAAGCAGATTAATTTCACTTCACCTTATGTAATTCAAGGTTTTGCACATTAGCAAACATTAATTTACCCTCAACTGTGCAGTACTGTGGAATAATTCACTAATGTGAAAAAAGTCATTTACTTTTAAAGGGAAAGTTAAAATACGGGTTATTTTTTACTTCAATTTATGTAATCCTACGTTTTGCACACAGGCAAACATGAATTTACGCAGAACTGTGCAGTACTGTGGAATAATTCACTAATGTGAAAAAAGTCATTTACTTTTAAAGGGAAAGTTAAAATACGGGTTATTTTCCCTTCACCTTATGTATTCCTACGTTTTGCACACAGGCAAACATGAATTTACGCAGAACTGTGCAGGACTGTGGAATAATTCACTAATGTGAAAAAAGTCATTTACTTTTAAAGGGAAAGTTAAAATACGGGTTGTTTTCACTTCAATTTATGTAATCCTACGTTTTGCAGACAGGGAAACATGAATTTACGCAGAACTGTGCAGTACTGTGGAATAATTCACTAATGTGAAAAAAGTCATTTACTTTTAAAGGGAAAGTTAAAATACGGGTTGTTTTCACTTCAATTTATGTAATCCTACGTTTTGCACACAGGCAAACATGAATTTACGCAGAACTGTGCAGTACTGTGGAATAATTCACTAATGTGAAAAAAGTTATTTAATTTTCAAAGGAAAGTTAAAAAACGGGTTATTTTCATTTCAGTTTATGTAATTAAAGGTTTTGCACCCAGGCAAACATGAATTTACGCAGAACTGTGCAGTACTGTGGAATAATTCACTAATGTGAAAAAAGTAATATAAATAAAAAAGGAAAGTTAAAAAACGGGTTATTTTCACTTCACCTTATGTAATTCAAGGTTTTGCACATAAGCAAACATGAATTTACGCAGAACTGTGCAGTACTGTGGAATAATTCACTAATGTGTAAAAAGTAATATAAATGAAAAAGGAAAGTTAAAAAACGGGTTATTTTCATTTCAGCTTATGTAATTAAAGGTTTTGCACCCAGGCAAACATGAATTTACGCAGAACTGTGCAGTACTGTGGAATAATTCACTAATGTGAAAAAAGTAATATAAATAAAAAAGGAAAGTTAAAAAACGGGTTATTTTCACTTCACCTTATGTAATTCAAGGTTTTGCACATAAGCAAACATGAATTTACGCAGTCCTGTGCAGTATTGTGGAATAATTCACTAATGTGTAAAATGTCATATAATTTTAAAAGGAAAGTTAAAAAACGGGTTATTTTCATTTCAGCTTATGTAATTAAAGGTTTTGCACCCAGGCAAACATGAATTTACGCAGAACTGTGCAGTACTGTGGAATAATTCACTAATGTGAAAAAAGTCATTTACTTTTAAAGGGAAAGTTCAAATACGGGTTCTTTTCACTTCACCTTATGTAATTCAAGGTTTTGCACATGAGCAAACATGAATTTACGCAGTCCTGTGCAGTATTGTGGAATAATTCACCAATGTGGAAAAAAAGCATTTACTTTTAAAGGGAAAGGTAAAATACGGGTTATTTTCACTTCACCTTATGTAATTCAACATTGTGCACATAAGCAAACATAATTCTAGCAGTCCTGTGCAGTCCTGTGGAATAAAACAAAGTTTGGTCAAAACCCTTCTTCCCTCAGTCTGAAACAGCTGTTTTGGCAAAAGTGCACTCATATGAAAAAAGTCATTTAATTTCAAAAGGAAAGTTAATAAACTGGTTGTTTTCACTTCATCTTGTGTAATCCTACGTATTGCAGAAAGGCAACCATGAATTTACGCAGAACTGTGCAGTACTGTGGAATAATTCACTAATGTGTAAAATGTCATATAATTTTAAAAGGAAAGTTAAAAAGCAGATTAATTTCACTTCACCTTATGTAATTCAAGGTTTTGCACATTAGCAAACATGAATTTACCCTCAACTGTGCAGTACTGTGGAATAATTCACTAATGTGAAAAAAGTCATTTACTTTTAAAGGGAAAGTTAAAATACGGGTTATTTTTTACTTCAATTTATGTAATCCTACGTTTTGCACACAGGCAAAGATGAATTTACGCAGAACTGTGCAGGACTGAGGAATAATTCACTAATGTGAAAAAAGTCATTTACTTTTAAAGGGAAAGTTAAAATACGGGTTGTTTTCACTTCAATTTATGTAATCCTACGTTTTGCACACAGGCAAACATGAATTTATGCAGAACTGTGCAGTACTGTGGAATAATTCACTAATGTGAAAAAAGTTATTTAATTTTCAAAGGAAAGTTAAAAAACGGGTTATTTTCATTTCAGCTTATGTAATTAAAGGTTTTGCACTCAGGCAAACATGAATTTACGCAGAACTGTGCAGTACTGTGGAATAATTCACTAATGTGAAAAAAGTTATTTAATTTTCAAAGGAAAGTTAAAAAACGGGTTATTTTCATTTCAGCTTATGTAATTAAAGGTTTTGCACACAGGCAAACATGAATTTACGCAGAACTGTGCAGTACTGTGGAATAATTCACTAATGTGAAAAAAGTAATATAAATAAAAAAGGAAAGTTAAAAAACGGGTTATTTTCACTTCACCTTATGTAATTCAAGGTTTTGCACATAAGCAAACATGAATTTACGCAGTCCTGTGCAGTATTGTGGAATAATTCACTAATGTGAAAAAAGTCATTTACTTTTAAAGGGAAAGTTCGAATACGGGTTCTTTTCACTTCACCTTATGTAATTCAAGATTTTGCACATGAGCAAACATGAATTTACGCAGTCCTGTGCAGTATTGTGGAATAATTCACCAATGTGAAAAAAGTAATTTACTTTTAAAGGGAAAGGTAAAATACGGGTTATTTTCACTTCACCTTATGTAATTCAACATTGTGCACATAAGCAAATATAATTCTAGCAGTCCTGTGCAGTCCTGTGGAATAAAACACAGTTTGGTCAAAACCCATCTTCCCTCAGTCTGAAACGGCTGTTTTGGCAAAAGTGCACTCGTGAAAAAAATGATTTAATTTAAAAGGAAAGATAAAAAACGGGACTGCATAAATTCATGTTTGCCTGTTTGTACAATGTTGAATTACATAAGGTGAAGTGAAAAAAACCGTTATTTAACTTTCATTTTAAAATTATATGACTTTTTTCACATTCGTGAATTACTCCACAGTACTGCACAGGACTGCATAAATTCATGTTTGCCTGTTTGTACAATGTTGAATTACATAAGGAGAAGTGAAAAAAAAACGTTATTTAACTTTCATTTTAAAATTATATGACTTTTTTCACATTAGTGAATTATTCCACAATACTGAACAGGACTGCGGAAATTCATGTTTGCTTACGTGTCAAACGTTGAATTACATAAGGAGAATTGAAAAAAAAAACGTTATTTAACTTTCATTTTAAAATTATATGACTTTTTTCACATTAGTGAATTATTCCACAGTACTGCACAGGACTGCGGAAATTCATGTTTGCTTACGTGCAGAATGTTGAATTACATAAGATAAACTGAAAAAAACCCGTTTTTTAACTTTCCTTTTAAAATTAAATCACTTTTTTCACATGAGTGCACTTTTGCCAAAACAGCCGTTTCAGACCGAGATAAGGTGGTTTTTGACAACGTGTGTTTTATTCCACAGTACTGCACAGGACTGCGTAAATTCATGTTTGCTTACGTGTCAAACGTTGAATTACATAAGGAGAAGTGAAAAAAAACCGTTATTTCACTTTCATTTTAAAAGTATATGACTTTTTTCACATTAGTGAATTATTCCACAGTACTGCACAGGACTGCGGAAATTCATGTTTGCTTAGGTGTCAAACGTTGAATTATATAAGGAGAAGTGAAAAAAAACCGTTATTTCACTTTCATTTTAAAAGTATATGACTTTTTTCACATTAGTGAATTATTCCACAGTACTGCACAGGACTGCGGAAATTCATGTTTGCTTACGTGCAGAATGTTGAATTCCATAAGATAAACTGAAAACAACCCGTTTTTTAACTTTCCTTTTAAAATTAAATCACTTTTTTCACATGAGTGCACTTTTGCCAAAACAGCCGTTTCAGACCGAGATAAGGTGGTTTTTGACAAAGTGTGTTTTATTCCACAGTACTGCACAGGACTGCGTAAATTCATGTTTGTTTACGTGTCAAACGTTGAATTACATAAGGAGAAGTGAAAAAAAAACCGTTATTTCACTTTCATTTTAAAAGCATATGACTTTTTTCACATTAGTGAATTATTCCACAGTACTGCACAGGATTGCGGAAATTCATGTTTGCTTACGTGCAGAATGTTGAATTACATAAGATAAACTGAAAAAAACCCGTTTTTTAACTTTCCTTTTAAAATTAAATCACTTTTTTCACATGAGTGCACTTTTGCCAAAACAGCCGTTTCAGACCGAGATAAGGTGGTTTTTGACAAAGTGTGTTTTATTCCACAGTACTGCACAGGACTGCGTAAATTCATGTTTGCTTACGTGTCAAACGTTGAATTACATAAGGAGAAGTGAAAAAAACCGTTATTTCACTTTCATTTTAAAAGTATATGACTTTTTCACATCAGTGAATTATTCCACAGTACTGCACAGGACTGCGGAAATTCATGTTTGCTTACGTGCAGAATGTTGAATTCCATAAGATAAACTGAAAACAACCCGTTTTTTAACTTTCCTTTTAAAATTAAATCACTTTTTTCACATGAGTGCACTTCTGCCAAAATAGCCGTTTCAGACCGAGATAAGGTGGTTTTTGACAAAGTGTGTTTTATTCCACAGTACTGCACAGGACTGCGTAAATTCATGTTTGCTTACGTGTCAAACGTTGAATTACATAAGGAGAAGTGAAAAAAAACCGTTATTTCACTTTCATTTTAAAAGTATATGACTTTTTTCACATTAGTGAATTATTCCACAGTACTGCACAGGACTGCGGAAATTCATGTTTGCTTACGTGCAGAATGTTGAATTACATAAGATAAACTGAAAACAACCCGTTTTTTAACTTTCCTTTTCAAATTAAATCACTTTTTTCACATGAGTGCACTTTTGCCAAAACAGCCGTTTCAGACCGAGATAAGATGGTTTTTGACAAAGTGTGTTTTATTCCACAGTACTGCACAGGACTGCGTAAATTCATGATTGCTTACGTGTCAAACGTTGAATTCCATAAGGAGAAGTGAAAAAAAAACGTTATTTAACTTTCATTTTAAAATTATATGACTTTTTTCACATTAGTGAATTATTCCACAGTACTGCACAGGACTGCGGAAATTCATGTTTGCTTACGTGCAGAATGTTGAATTACATAAGATAAACTGAAAAAAACCCGTTTTTTAACTTTCCTTTTAAAATTAAATCACTTTTTTCACATGAGTGCACTTTTGCCAAAACAGCCGTTTCAGACCGAGATAAGGTGGTTTTTGACAAAGTGTGTTTTATTCCACAGTACTGCACAGGACTGCGTAAATTCATGTTTGCTTACGTGTCAAACGTTGAATTACATAAGGAGAAGTGAAAAAAACCGTTATTTCACTTTCATTTTAAAAGTATATGACTTTTTTCACATCAGTGAATTATTCCACAGTACTGCACAGGACTGCGGAAATTCATGTTTGCTTACGTGCAGAATGTTGAATTCCATAAGATAAACTGAAAACAACCCGTTTTTTAACTTTCCTTTTAAAATTAAATCACTTTTTTCACATGAGTGCACTTTTGCCAAAACAGCCGTTTCAGACCGAGATAAGGTGGTTTTTGACAAAGTGTGTTTTATTCCACAGTACTGCACAGGACTGCGTAAATTCATGATTGCTTACGTGTCAAACGTTGAATTACATAAGGAGAAGTGAAAAAAAAACGTTATTTAACTTTCATTTTAAAAGTATATGACTTTTTTCACATTAGTGAATTATTCCACAGTACTGCACAGGACTGCGGAAATTCATGTTTGCTTACGTTGAGAATGTTGAATTACATAAGATAAACTGAAAACAACCCGTTTTTTAACTTTCCTTTTAAAATTAAATCACTTTTTTCACATGAGTGCACTTTTGCCAAAACAGCCGTTTCAGACCGAGATAAGGTGGTTTTTGACAAAGTGTGTTTTATTCCACAGTACTGCACAGGACTGCGTAAATTCATGTTTGTTTACGTGTCAAACGTTGAATTACATAAGGAGAAGTGAAAAAAACCGTTATTTCACTTTCATTTTAAAAGCATATGACTTTTTTCACATTAGTGAATTATTCCACAGTACTGCACAGGATTGCGGAAATTCATGTTTGCTTACGTGCAGAATGTTGAATTACATAAGATAAACTGAAAAAAACCCGTTTTTTAACTTTCCTTTTAAAATTAAATCACTTTTTTCACATGAGTGCACTTTTGCCAAAACAGCCGTTTCAGACCGAGATAAGGTGGTTTTTGACAAAGTGTGTTTTATTCCACAGTACTGCACAGGACTGCGTAAATTCATGTTTGCTTACGTGTCAAACGTTGAATTACATAAGGAGAAGTGAAAAAAAACGTTATTTCACTTTCATTTTAAAAGTATATGACTTTTTTCACATCAGTGAATTATTCCACAGTACTGCACAGGACTGCGGAAATTCATGTTTGCTTACGTGCAGAATGTTGAATTCCATAAGATAAACTGAAAACAACCCGTTTTTTAACTTTCCTTTTAAAATTAAATCACTTTTTTCACGAGTGCACTTTTGCCAAAACAGCCGTTTCAGACCGAGATAAGGTGGTTTTTGACAAAGCGTGTTTTATTCCACAGTACTGCACAGGACTGCGTAAATTCATGTTTGCTAACGTGTCAAACGTTGAATTACATAAGGAGAAGTGAAAAAAAACCGTTATTTCACTTTCATTTTAAAAGTATATGACTTTTTTCACATTAGTGAATTATTCCACAGTACTGCACAGGACTGCGGAAATTCATGTTTGCTTACGTGCAGAATGTTGAATTACATAAGATAAACTGAAAACAACCCGTTTTTTAACTTTCCTTTTAAAATTAAATCACTTTTTTCACATGAGTGCACTTTTGCCAAAACAGCCGTTTCAGACCGAGATAAGATGGTTTTGACAAAGTGTGTTTTATTCCACAGTACTGCACAGGACTGCGTAAATTCATGATTGCTTACGTGTCAAACGTTGAATTACATAAGGAGAAGTGAAAAAACCGTTATTTCACTTTCATTTTAAAAGTATATGACTTTTTTCACATTAGTGAATTATTCCACAGTACTGCACAGGACTGCGGAAATTCATGTTTGCTTACGTGCAGAATGTTGAATTACATAAGATAAACTGAAAACAACCCGTTTTTTAACTTTCCTTTTAAAATTAAATCACTTTTTTCACATGAGTGCACTTTTGCCAAAACAGCCGTTTCAGACCGAGATAAGATGGTTTTTGACAAAGTGTGTTTTATTCCACAGTACTGCACAGGACTGCGTAAATTCATGTTTGCTTACGTGTCAAACGTTGAATTACATAAGGAGAAGTGAAAAAAAACGTTATTTCACTTTCATTTTAAAAGCATATGACTTTTTTCACATTAGTGAATTATTCCACAGTACTGCACAGGACTGCGGAAATTCATGTTTGCTTACGTGCAGAATGTTGAATTACATAAGAGAAACTGAAAAAAACCCGTTTTTTAACTTTCCTTTTAAAATTAAATCACTTTTTTCACATGAGTGCACTTTTGCTAAAACAGCCGTTTCAGACCGAGATAAGGTGGTTTTTGACAAAGTGTGTTTTATTCCACAGTACTGCACAGGACTGCGTAAATTCATGATTGCTTACGTGTCAAACGTTGAATTACATAAGGAGAAGTGAAAAAAACCGTTATTTCACTTTCATTTTAAAATTATATGACTTTTTTCACATTAGTGAATTATTCCACAGTACTGCACAGGACTGCGGAAATTCATGTTTGTCACTTAGGTGTCAAACGTTGAATTATATAAGGAGAAGTGAAAAAACCGTTATTTCACTTTCATTTTAAAAGTATATGACTTTTTTCACATTAGTGAATTATTCCACAGTACTGCACAGGACTGCGGAAATTCATGTTTGCTTACGTGCAGAATGTTGAATTCCATAAGATAAACTGAAAACAACCCGTTTTTTAACTTTCCTTTTAAAATTAAATCACTTTTTTCACATGAGTGCACTTTTGCCAAAACAGCCGTTTCAGACCGAGATAAGGTGGTTTTTGACAAAGTGTGTTTTATTCCACAGTACTGCACAGGACTGCGTAAATTCATGTTTGTTTACGTGTCAAACGTTGAATTACATAAGGAGAAGTGAAAAAAACCGTTATTTCACTTTCATTTTAAAAGCATATGACTTTTTTCACATTAGTGAATTATTCCACAGTACTGCACAGGATTGCGGAAATTCATGTTTGCTTACGTGCAGAATGTTGAATTACATAAGATAAACTGAAAAAAAACCCGTTTTTTAACTTTCCTTTTAAAATTAAATCACTTTTTTCACATGAGTGCACTTTTGCCAAAACAGCCGTTTCAGACCGAGATAAGGTGGTTTTTGACAAAGTGTGTTTTATTCCACAGTACTGCACAGGACTGCGTAAATTCATGTTTGCTTACGTGTCAAACGTTGAATTACATAAGGAGAAGTGAAAAAAACCGTTATTTCACTTTCATTTTAAAAGTATATGACTTTTTTCACATCAGTGAATTATTCCACAGTACTGCACAGGACTGCGGAAATTCATGTTTGCTTACGTGCAGAATGTTGAATTCCATAAGATAAACTGAAAACAACCCGTTTTTTAACTTTCCTTTTAAAATTAAATCACTTTTTTCACATGAGTGCACTTCTGCCAAAATAGCCGTTTCAGACCGAGATAAGGTGGTTTTTGACAAAGTGTGTTTTATTCCACAGTACTGCACAGGACTGCGTAAATTCATGTTTGCTTACGTGTCAAACGTTGAATTACATAAGGAGAAGTGAAAAAAAACCGTTATTTCACTTTCATTTTAAAAGTATATGACTTTTTCACATTAGTGAATTATTCCACAGTACTGCACAGGACTGCGGAAATTCATGTTTGCTTACGTGCAGAATGTTGAATTACATAAGATAAACTGAAAACAACCCGTTTTTTAACTTTCCTTTTCAAATTAAATCACTTTTTTCACATGAGTGCACTTTTGCCAAAACAGCCGTTTCAGACCGAGATAAGATGGTTTTTGACAAAGTGTGTTTTATTCCACAGTACTGCACAGGACTGCGTAAATTCATGATTGCTTTACGTGTCAAACGTTGAATTCCATAAGGAGAAGTGAAAAAAAACGTTATTTAACTTTCATTTTAAAATTATATGACTTTTTCACATTAGTGAATTATTCCACAGTACTGCACAGGACTGCGGAAATTCATGTTTGCTTACGTGCAGAATGTTGAATTACATAAGATAAACTGAAAAAAACCCGTTTTTTAACTTTCCTTTTAAAATTAAATCACTTTTTTCACATGAGTGCACTTTTGCCAAAACAGCCGTTTCAGACCGAGATAAGGTGGTTTTTGACAAAGTGTGTTTTATTCCACAGTACTGCACAGGACTGCGTAAATTCATGTTTGCTTACGTGTCAAACGTTGAATTACATAAGGAGAAGTGAAAAAAAACCGTTATTTCACTTTCATTTTAAAAGTATATGACTTTTTTTCACATCAGTGAATTATTCCACAGTACTGCACAGGACTGCGGAAATTCATGTTTGCTTACGTGCAGAATGTTGAATTCCATAAGATAAACTGAAAACAACCCGTTTTTTAACTTTCCTTTTAAAATTAAATCACTTTTTTCACATGAGTGCACTTTTGCCAAAACAGCCGTTTCAGACCGAGATAAGGTGGTTTTTGACAAAGTGTGTTTTATTCCACAGTACTGCACAGGACTGCGTAAATTCATGTTTGCTTACGTGTCAAACGTTGAATTACATAAGGAGAAGTGAAAAAAAAACGTTATTTAACTTTCATTTTAAAAGTATATGACTTTTTTCACATTAGTGAATTATTCCACAGTACTGCACAGGACTGCGGAAATTCATGTTTGCTTACGTTGAGAATGTTGAATTACATAAGATAAACTGAAAACAACCCGTTTTTTAACTTTCCTTTTAAAATTAAATCACTTTTTTCACATGAGTGCACTTTTGCCAAAACAGCCGTTTCAGACCGAGATAAGGTGGTTTTTGACAAAGTGTGTTTTATTCCACAGTACTGCACAGGACTGCGTAAATTCATGTTTGTTTACGTGTCAAACGTTGAATTACATAAGGAGAAGTGAAAAAAAACCGTTATTTCACTTTCATTTTAAAAGCATATGACTTTTTTCACATTAGTGAATTATTCCACAGTACTGCACAGGATTGCGGAAATTCATGTTTGCTTACGTGCAGAATGTTGAATTACATAAGATAAACTGAAAAAAACCCGTTTTTTAACTTTCCTTTTAAAATTAAATCACTTTTTCACATGAGTGCACTTTTGCCAAAACAGCCGTTTCAGACCGAGATAAGGTGGTTTTTGACAAAGTGTGTTTTATTCCACAGTACTGCACAGGACTGCGTAAATTCATGTTTGCTTACGTGTCAAACGTTGAATTACATAAGGAGAAGTGAAAAAAAAACGTTATTTCACTTTCATTTTAAAAGTATATGACTTTTTTCACATCAGTGAATTATTCCACAGTACTGCACAGGACTGCGGAAATTCATGTTTGCTTACGTGCAGAATGTTGAATTCCATAAGATAAACTGAAAACAACCCGTTTTTTAACTTTCCTTTTAAAATTAAATCACTTTTTTCACATGAGTGCACTTTTGCCAAAACAGCCGTTTCAGACCGAGATAAGGTGGTTTTTGACAAAGCGTGTTTTATTCCACAGTACTGCACAGGACTGCGTAAATTCATGTTTGCTTACGTGTCAAACGTTGAATTACATAAGGAGAAGTGAAAAAAAACCGTTATTTCACTTTCATTTTAAAAGTATATGACTTTTTTCACATTAGTGAATTATTCCACAGTACTGCACAGGACTGCGGAAATTCATGTTTGCTTACGTGCAGAATGTTGAATTACATAAGATAAACTGAAAACAACCCGTTTTTTAACTTTCCTTTTAAAATTAAATCACTTTTTTCACATGAGTGCACTTTTGCCAAAACAGCCGTTTCAGACCGAGATAAGATGGTTTTTGACAAAGTGTGTTTTATTCCACAGTACTGCACAGGACTGCGTAAATTCATGATTGCTTACGTGTCAAACGTTGAATTACATAAGGAGAAGTGAAAAAAAACGTTATTTCACTTTCATTTTAAAAGTATATGACTTTTTTCACATTAGTGAATTATTCCACAGTACTGCACAGGACTGCGGAAATTCATGTTTGCTTACGTGCAGAATGTTGAATTACATAAGATAAACTGAAAACAACCCGTTTTTTAACTTTCCTTTTAAAATTAAATCACTTTTTTCACATGAGTGCACTTTTGCCAAAACAGCCGTTTCAGACCGAGATAAGATGGTTTTTGACAAAGTGTGTTTTATTCCACAGTACTGCACAGGACTGCGTAAATTCATGTTTGCTTACGTGTCAAACGTTGAATTACATAAGGAGAAGTGAAAAAAACGTTATTTCACTTTCATTTTAAAAGCATATGACTTTTTTCACATTAGTGAATTATTCCACAGTACTGCACAGGACTGCGGAAATTCATGTTTGCTTACGTGCAGAATGTTGAATTACATAAGAGAAACTGAAAAAACCCGTTTTTTAACTTTCCTTTTAAAATTAAATCACTTTTTCACATGAGTGCACTTTTGCTAAAACAGCCGTTTCAGACCGAGATAAGGTGGTTTTTGACAAAGTGTGTTTTATTCCACAGTACTGCACAGGACTGCGTAAATTCATGATTGCTTACGTGTCAAACGTTGAATTACATAAGGAGAAGTGAAAAAAAACCGTTATTTAACTTTCATTTTAAAATTATATGACTTTTTTCACATTAGTGAATTATTCCACAGTACTGCACAGGACTGCGGAAATTCATGTATGCTTACGTGCAGAATGTTGAATTCCATAAGATAAACTGAAAACAACCCGTTTTTTAACTGCCCTTTTAAAATGAAATCACTTTTTTCACATGAGTGCACTTTTGCCAAAACAGCCGTTTCAGACCGAGATAAGGTGGTTTTTGACAAAGTGTGTTTTATTCCACAGTACTGCACAGGACTGCGTAAATTCATGATTGCTTACGTGTCAAACGTTGAATTACATAAGGAGAAGTGAAAAAAACGTTATTTAACTTTCATTTTAAAAGTATATGACTTTTTCACATTAGTGAATTATTCCACAGTACTGCACAGGACTGCGGAAATTCATGTTTGCTTACGTGCAGAATGTTGAATTACATAGGATAAACTGAAAAAAACCCGTTTTTTAACTTTCCTTTTAAAATTAAATCACTTTTTTCACATGAGTGCACTTTTGCCAAAACAGCCGTTTCAGACCGAGATAAGGTGGTTTTTGACAAAGTGTGTTTTATTCCACAGTACTGCACAGGACTGCGTAAATTCATGTTTGCTTACGTGTCATACGTTGAATTACATAAGGAGAAGTGAAAAAAAACCGTTATTTCACTTTCATTTTAAAAGTATATGACTTTTTTCACATTAGTGAATTATTCCACAGTACTGCACAGGACTGCGGAAATTCATGTTTGCTTACGTGCAGAATGTTGAATTACATAAGATAAACTGAAAACAACCCGTTTTTTAACTTTCCTTTTAAAATTAAATCACTTTTTTCACATGAGTGCACTTTTGCCAAAACAGCCGTTTCAGACCGAGATAAGGTGGTTTTTGACAAAGTGTGTTTTATTCCACAGTACTGCACAGGACTGCGTAAATTCATGTTTGCTTACGTGTCAAACGTTGAATTACATAAGGAGAAGTGAAAAAAAACCGTTATTTAACTTTCGTTTTAAAAGTATATGACTTTTTTCACATTAGTGAATTATTCCACAGTACTGCACAGGACTGCGGAAATTCATGTTTGCTTACGTGCAGAATGTTGAATTACATAAGATAAACTGAAAACAACCCGTTTTTTTAACTTTCCTTTTAAAATTAAATCACTTTTTTCACATGAGTGCACTTTTGCCAAAACAGCCGTTTCAGACCGAGATAAGGTGGTTTTTGACAAAGTGTGTTTTATTCCACAGTACTGCACAGGACTGCGTAAATTCATGATTGCTTACGTGTCAAACGTTGAATTCCATAAGGAGAAGTGAAAAAAAAACGTTATTTAACTTTCATTTTAAAATTATATGACTTTTTTCACATTAGTGAATTATTCCACAGTACTGCACAGGACTGCGGAAATTCATGTTTGCTTACGTTGAGAATGTTGAATTACATAAGATAAACTGAAAACAACCCGTTTTTTAACTTTCCTTTTAAAATTAAATCACTTTTTTCACATGAGTGCACTTTTGCCAAAACAGCCGTTTCAGACCGAGATAAGGTGGTTTTTGACAAAGTGTGTTTTATTCCACAGTACTGCACAGGACTGCGTAAATTCATGTTTGTTTACGTGTCAAACGTTGAATTACATAAGGAGAAGTGAAAAAAAAACCGTTATTTCACTTTCATTTTAAAAGCATATGACTTTTTTCACATTAGTGAATTATTCCACAGTACTGCACAGGATTGCGGAAATTCATGTTTGCTTACGTGCAGAATGTTGAATTACATAAGATAAACTGAAAAAAACCCGTTTTTTAACTTTCCTTTTAAAATTAAATCACTTTTTTCACGAGTGCACTTTTGCCAAAACAGCCGTTTCAGACCGAGATAAGGTGGTTTTTGACAAAGTGTGTTTTATTCCACCGTACTGCACAGGACTGCGTAAATTCATGTTTGCTTACGTGTCAAACGTTGAATTACATAAGGAGAAGTGAAAAAAAACGTTATTTCACTTTCATTTTAAAAGTATATGACTTTTTCACATCAGTGAATTATTCCACAGTACTGCACAGGACTGCGGAAATTCATGTTTGCTTACGTGCAGAATGTTGAATTCCATAAGATAAACTGAAAACAACCCGTTTTTTAACTTTCCTTTTAAAATTAAATCACTTTTTTCACATGAGTGCACTTTTGCCAAAACAGCCGTTTCAGACCGAGATAAGGTGGTTTTTGACAAAGTGTGTTTTATTCCACAGTACTGCACAGGACTGCGTAAATTCATGTTTGCTTACGTGTCAAACGTTGAATTACATAAGGAGAAGTGAAAAAAAACCGTTATTTCACTTTCATTTTAAAAGTATATGACTTTTTTCACATTAGTGAATTATTCCACAGTACTGCACAGGACTGCGGAAATTCATGTTTGCTTAGGTGTCAAACGTTGAATTATATAAGGAGAAGTGAAAAAACCGTTATTTCACTTTCATTTTAAAAGTATATGACTTTTTTCACATTAGTGAATTATTCCACAGTACTGCACAGGACTGCGGAAATTCATGTTTGCTTACGTGCAGAATGTTGAATTCCATAAGATAAACTGAAAACAACCCGTTTTTTAACTTTCCTTTTAAAATTAAATCACTTTTTTCACATGAGTGCACTTTTGCCAAAACAGCCGTTTCAGACCGAGATAAGGTGGTTTTTGACAAAGTGTGTTTTATTCCACAGTACTGCACAGGACTGCGTAAATTCATGTTTGTTTACGTGTCAAACGTTGAATTACATAAGGAGAAGTGAAAAAAAACCGTTATTTCACTTTCATTTTAAAAGCATATGACTTTTTTTCACATTAGTGAATTATTCCACAGTACTGCACAGGATTGCGGAAATTCATGTTTGCTTACGTGCAGAATGTTGAATTACATAAGATAAACTGAAAAAAAACCCGTTTTTTAACTTTCCTTTTAAAATTAAATCACTTTTTTCACATGAGTGCACTTTTGCCAAAACAGCCGTTTCAGACCGAGATAAGGTGGTTTTTGACAAAGTGTGTTTTATTCCACAGTACTGCACAGGACTGCGTAAATTCATGTTTGCTTACGTGTCAAACGTTGAATTACATAAGGAGAAGTGAAAAAAAACCGTTATTTCACTTTCATTTTAAAAGTATATGACTTTTTTCACATCAGTGAATTATTCCACAGTACTGCACAGGACTGCGGAAATTCATGTTTGCTTACGTGCAGAATGTTGAATTCCATAAGATAAACTGAAAACAACCCGTTTTTTAACTTTCCTTTTAAAATTAAATCACTTTTTTCACATGAGTGCACTTCTGCCAAAATAGCCGTTTCAGACCGAGATAAGGTGGTTTTTGACAAAGTGTGTTTTATTCCACAGTACTGCACAGGACTGCGTAAATTCATGTTTGCTTACGTGTCAAACGTTGAATTACATAAGGAGAAGTGAAAAAAACCGTTATTTCACTTTCATTTTAAAAGTATATGACTTTTTCACATTAGTGAATTATTCCACAGTACTGCACAGGACTGCGGAAATTCATGTTTGCTTACGTGCAGAATGTTGAATTACATAAGATAAACTGAAAACAACCCGTTTTTTAACTTTCCTTTTCAAATTAAATCACTTTTTTCACATGAGTGCACTTTTGCCAAAACAGCCGTTTCAGACCGAGATAAGATGGTTTTTGACAAAGTGTGTTTTATTCCACAGTACTGCACAGGACTGCGTAAATTCATGATTGCTTACGTGTCAAACGTTGAATTCCATAAGGAGAAGTGAAAAAAAAACGTTATTTAACTTTCATTTTAAAATTATATGACTTTTTTCACATTAGTGAATTATTCCACAGTACTGCACAGGACTGCGGAAATTCATGTTTGCTTACGTGCAGAATGTTGAATTACATAAGATAAACTGAAAAAAACCCGTTTTTTAACTTTCCTTTTAAAATTAAATCACTTTTTTCACATGAGTGCACTTTTGCCAAAACAGCCGTTTCAGACCGAGATAAGGTGGTTTTTGACAAAGTGTGTTTTATTCCACAGTACTGCACAGGACTGCGTAAATTCATGTTTGCTTACGTGTCAAACGTTGAATTACATAAGGAGAAGTGAAAAAAAACCGTTATTTCACTTTCATTTTAAAAGTATATGACTTTTTTCACATCAGTGAATTATTCCACAGTACTGCACAGGACTGCGGAAATTCATGTTTGCTTACGTGCAGAATGTTGAATTCCATAAGATAAACTGAAAACAACCCGTTTTTTAACTTTCCTTTTAAAATTAAATCACTTTTTTCACATGAGTGCACTTTTGCCAAAACAGCCGTTTCAGACCGAGATAAGGTGGTTTTTGACAAAGTGTGTTTTATTCCACAGTACTGCACAGGACTGCGTAAATTCATGATTGCTTACGTGTCAAACGTTGAATTACATAAGGAGAAGTGAAAAAAAAACGTTATTTAACTTTCATTTTAAAAGTATATGACTTTTTTCACATTAGTGAATTATTCCACAGTACTGCACAGGACTGCGGAAATTCATGTTTGCTTACGTTGAGAATGTTGAATTACATAAGATAAACTGAAAACAACCCGTTTTTTAACTTTCCTTTTAAAATTAAATCACTTTTTTCACATGAGTGCACTTTTGCCAAAACAGCCGTTTCAGACCGAGATAAGGTGGTTTTTGACAAAGTGTGTTTTATTCCACAGTACTGCACAGGACTGCGTAAATTCATGTTTGTTTACGTGTCAAACGTTGAATTACATAAGGAGAAGTGAAAAAAAACCGTTATTTCACTTTCATTTTAAAAGCATATGACTTTTTTCACATTAGTGAATTATTCCACAGTACTGCACAGGATTGCGGAAATTCATGTTTGCTTACGTGCAGAATGTTGAATTACATAAGATAAACTGAAAAAAACCCGTTTTTTAACTTTCCTTTTAAAATTAAATCACGTTTTTCACATGAGTGCACTTTTGCCAAAACAGCCGTTTCAGACCGAGATAAGGTGGTTTTTGACAAAGTGTGTTTTATTCCACAGTACTGCACAGGACTGCGTAAATTCATGTTTGCTTACGTGTCAAACGTTGAATTACATAAGGAGAAGTGAAAAAAAAACGTTATTTCACTTTCATTTTAAAAGTATATGACTTTTTTCACATCAGTGAATTATTCCACAGTACTGCACAGGACTGCGGAAATTCATGTTTGCTTACGTGCAGAATGTTGAATTCCATAAGATAAACTGAAAACAACCCGTTTTTTAACTTTCCTTTTAAAATTAAATCACTTTTTTCACGAGTGCACTTTTGCCAAAACAGCCGTTTCAGACCGAGATAAGGTGGTTTTTGACAAAGCGTGTTTTATTCCACAGTACTGCACAGGACTGCGTAAATTCATGTTTGCTTACGTGTCAAACGTTGAATTACATAAGGAGAAGTGAAAAAAACCGTTATTTCACTTTCATTTTAAAAGTATATGACTTTTTTCACATTAGTGAATTATTCCACAGTACTGCACAGGACTGCGGAAATTCATGTTTGCTTACGTGCAGAATGTTGAATTACATAAGATAAACTGAAAACAACCCGTTTTTTAACTTTCCTTTTAAAATTAAATCACTTTTTTCACATGAGTGCACTTTTGCCAAAACAGCCGTTTCAGACCGAGATAAGATGGTTTTTGACAAAGTGTGTTTTATTCCACAGTACTGCACAGGACTGCGTAAATTCATGATTGCTTACGTGTCAAACGTTGAATTACATAAGGAGAAGTGAAAAAAAACCGTTATTTCACTTTCATTTTAAAAGTATATGACTTTTTTCACATTAGTGAATTATTCCACAGTACTGCACAGGACTGCGGAAATTCATGTTTGCTTACGTGCAGAATGTTGAATTACATAAGATAAACTGAAAACAACCCGTTTTTTAACTTTCCTTTTAAAATTAAATCACTTTTTTCACATGAGTGCACTTTTGCCAAAACAGCCGTTTCAGACCGAGATAAGATGGTTTTTGACAAAGTGTGTTTTATTCCACAGTACTGCACAGGACTGCGTAAATTCATGTTTGCTTACGTGTCAAACGTTGAATTACATAAGGAGAAGTGAAAAAAAAACGTTATTTCACTTTCATTTTAAAAGCATATGACTTTTTTCACATTAGTGAATTATTCCACAGTACTGCACAGGACTGCGGAAATTCATGTTTGCTTACGTGCAGAATGTTGAATTACATAAGAGAAACTGAAAAAAACCCGTTTTTTAACTTTCCTTTTAAAATTAAATCACTTTTTTCACATGAGTGCACTTTTGCTAAAACAGCCGTTTCAGACCGAGATAAGGTGGTTTTTGACAAAGTGTGTTTTATTCCACAGTACTGCACAGGACTGCGTAAATTCATGATTGCTTACGTGTCAAACGTTGAATTACATAAGGAGAAGTGAAAAAAAACCGTTATTTAACTTTCATTTTAAAATTATATGACTTTTTTCACATTAGTGAATTATTCCACAGTACTGCACAGGACTGCGGAAATTCATGTATGCTTACGTGCAGAATGTTGAATTCCATAAGATAAACTGAAAACAACCCGTTTTTTAACTGCCCTTTTAAAATGAAATCACTTTTTTCACATGAGTGCACTTTTGCCAAAACAGCCGTTTCAGACCGAGATAAGGTGGTTTTTGACAAAGTGTGTTTTATTCCACAGTACTGCACAGGACTGCGTAAATTCATGATTGCTTACGTGTCAAACGTTGAATTACATAAGGAGAAGTGAAAAAAAAACGTTATTTAACTTTCATTTTAAAAGTATATGACTTTTTTCACATTAGTGAATTATTCCACAGTACTGCACAGGACTGCGGAAATTCATGTTTGCTTACGTGCAGAATGTTGAATTACATAGGATAAACTGAAAAAAACCCGTTTTTTAACTTTCCTTTTAAAATTAAATCACTTTTTTCACATGAGTGCACTTTTGCCAAAACAGCCGTTTCAGACCGAGATAAGGTGGTTTTTGACAAAGTGTGTTTTATTCCACAGTACTGCACAGGACTGCGTAAATTCATGTTTGCTTACGTGTCATACGTTGAATTACATAAGGAGAAGTGAAAAAAAACCGTTATTTCACTTTCATTTTAAAAGTATATGACTTTTTTCACATTAGTGAATTATTCCACAGTACTGCACAGGACTGCGGAAATTCATGTTTGCTTACGTGCAGAATGTTGAATTACATAAGATAAACTGAAAACAACCCGTTTTTTAACTTTCCTTTTAAAATTAAATCACTTTTTTCACATGAGTGCACTTTTGCCAAAACAGCCGTTTCAGACCGAGATAAGGTGGTTTTTGACAAAGTGTGTTTTATTCCACAGTACTGCACAGGACTGCGTAAATTCATGTTTGCTTACGTGTCAAACGTTGAATTACATAAGGAGAAGTGAAAAAAAACCGTTATTTAACTTTCGTTTTAAAAGTATATGACTTTTTTCACATTAGTGAATTATTCCACAGTACTGCACAGGACTGCGGAAATTCATGTTTGCTTACGTGCAGAATGTTGAATTACATAAGATAAACTGAAAACAACCCGTTTTTTAACTTTCCTTTTAAAATTAAATCACTTTTTTCACATGAGTGCACTTTTGCCAAAACAGCCGTTTCAGACCGAGATAAGGTGGTTTTTGACAAAGTGTGTTTTATTCCACAGTACTGCACAGGACTGCGTAAATTCATGTTTGTTTACGTGTCAAACGTTGAATTACATAAGGAGAAGTGAAAAAAAACCGTTATTTCACTTTCATTTTAAAAGCATATGACTTTTTTCACATTAGTGAATTATTCCACAGTACTGCACAGGATTGCGGAAATTCATGTTTGCTTACGTGCAGAATGTTGAATTACATAAGATAAACTGAAAAAAACCCGTTTTTTAACTTTCCTTTTAAAATTAAATCACTTTTTTCACGAGTGCACTTTTGCCAAAACAGCCGTTTCAGACCGAGATAAGGTGGTTTTTGACAAAGTGTGTTTTATTCCACCGTACTGCACAGGACTGCGTAAATTCATGTTTGCTTACGTGTCAAACGTTGAATTACATAAGGAGAAGTGAAAAAAAAACGTTATTTCACTTTCATTTTAAAAGTATATGACTTTTTTCACATCAGTGAATTATTCCACAGTACTGCACAGGACTGCGGAAATTCATGTTTGCTTACGTGCAGAATGTTGAATTCCATAAGATAAACTGAAAACAACCCGTTTTTTAACTTTCCTTTTAAAATTAAATCACTTTTTTCACATGAGTGCACTTTTGCCAAAACAGCCGTTTCAGACCGAGATAAGGTGGTTTTTGACAAAGTGTGTTTTATTCCACAGTACTGCACAGGACTGCGTAAATTCATGTTTGCTTACGTGTCAAACGTTGAATTACATAAGGAGAAGTAAAAAAAACCGTTATTTCACTTTCATTTTAAAAGCATATGACTTTTTTTCACATTAGTGAATTATTCCACAGTACTGCACAGGACTGCGGAAATTCATGTTTGCTTACGTGCAGAATGTTGAATTACATAAGATAAACTGAAAACAACCCGTTTTTTAACTTTCCTTTTAAAATTAAATCACTTTTTTCACATGAGTGCACTTTTGCCAAAACAGCCGTTTCAGACCGAGATAAGGTGGTTTTTGACAAAGTGTGTTTTATTCCACAGTACTGCACAGGACTGCGTAAATTCATGTTTGCTTACGTGTCAAACGTTGAATTACATAAGGAGAAGTGAAAAAAAACCGTTATTTCACTTTCATTTTAAAAGTATATGACTTTTTTCACATTAGTGAATTATTCCACAGTACTGCACAGGACTGCGGAAATTCATGTTTGCTTACGTGCATAATGTTGAATTACATAAGATAAACTGAAAACAACCCGTTTTTTAACTTTCCTTTTAAAATTAAATCACTTTTTTCACATGAGTGCACTTTTGCCAAAACAGCCGTTTCAGACCGAGATAAGATGGTTTTTGACAAAGTGTGTTTTATTCCACAGTACTGCACAGGACTGCGTAAATTCATGTTTGCTTACGTGTCAAACGTTGAATTACATAAGGAGAAGTGAAAAAAAACCGTTATTTCACTTTCATTTTAAAAGCATATGACTTTTTTCACATTAGTGAATTATTCCACAGTACTGCACAGGACTGCGGAAATTCATGTTTGCTTACGTGCAGAATGTTGAATTACATAAGATAAACTGAAAAAAACCCGTTTTTTAACTTTCCTTTTAAAATTAAATCACTTTTTTCACATGAGTGCACTTTTGCCAAAACAGCCGTTTCAGACCGAGATAAGGTGGTTTTTGACAAAGTGTGTTTTATTCCACAGTACTGCACAGGACTGCGTAAATTCATGATTGCTTACGTGTCAAACGTTGAATTACATAAGGAGAAGTGAAAAAAAAACGTTATTTAACTTTCATTTTAAAATTATATGACTTTTTTCACATTAGTGAATTATTCCACAGTACTGCACAGGACTGCGGAAATTCATGTATGCTTACGTGCAGAATGTTGAATTCCATAAGATAAACTGAAATTAACCCGTTTTTTAACTTCCCTTTTAAAATTAAATCACTTTTTTCACATGAGTGCACTTTTGCCAAAACAGCCGTTTCAGACCGAGATAAGGTGGTTTTTGACAAAGTGTGTTTTATTCCACAGTACTGCACAGGACTGCGTAAATTCATGATTGCTTACGTGTCAAACGTTGAATTACATAAGGAGAAGTGAAAAAAAAACGTTATTTAACTTTCATTTTAAAAGTATATGACTTTTTTCACATTAGTGAATTATTCCACAGTACTGCACAGGACTGCGGAAATTCATGTTTGCTTACGTGCAGAATGTTGAATTACATAGGATAAACTGAAAAAAACCCGTTTTTTAACTTTCCTTTTAAAATTAAATCACTTTTTTCACATGAGTGCACTTTTGCCAAAACAGCCGTTTCAGACCGAGATAAGGTGGTTTTTGACAAAGTGTGTTTTATTCCACAGTACTGCACAGGACTGCGTAAATTCATGTTTGCTTACGTGTCATACGTTGAATTACATAAGGAGAAGTGAAAAAAAACCGTTATTTCACTTTCATTTTAAAAGTATATGACTTTTTTCACATTAGTGAATTATTCCACAGTACTGCACAGGACTGCGGAAATTCATGTTTGCTTACGTGCAGAATGTTGAATTACATAAGATAAACTGAAAACAACCCGTTTTTTAACTTTCCTTTTAAAATTAAATCACTTTTTTCACATGAGTGCACTTTTGCCAAAACAGCCGTTTCAGACCGAGATAAGGTGGTTTTTGACAAAGTGTGTTTTATTCCACAGTACTGCACAGGACTGCGTAAATTCATGTTTGCTTACGTGTCAAACGTTGAATTACATAAGGAGAAGTGAAAAAAAACCGTTATTTAACTTTCGTTTTAAAAGTATATGACTTTTTTCACATTAGTGAATTATTCCACAGTACTGCACAGGACTGCGGAAATTCATGTATGCTTACGTGCAGAATGTTGAATTACATAAGATAAACTGAAAACAACCCGTTTTTTAACTTTCCTTTTAAAATTAAATCACTTTTTTCACATGAGTGCACTTTTGCCAAAACAGCCGTTTCAGACCGAGATAAGGTGGTTTTTGACAAAGTGTGTTTTATTCCACAGTACTGCACAGGACTGCGTAAATTCATGATTGCTTACGTGTCAAACGTTGAATTACATAAGGAGAAGTGAAAAAAAAACGTTATTTAACTTTCATTTTAAAAGTATATGACTTTTTTTCACATTAGTGAATTATTCCACAGTACTGCACAGGACTGCGGAAATTCATGTTTGCTTACGTGCAGAATGTTGAATTACATAAGATAAACTGAAAACAACCGGTTTTTTAACTTTCCTTTTAAAATTAAATCACTTTTTTCACATGAGTGCACTTTTGCCAAAACAGCCGTTTCAGACCGAGATAAGGTGGTTTTTGACAAAGTGTGTTTTATTCCACAGTACTGCACAGGACTGCGTAAATTCATGTTTGTTTACGTGTCAAACGTTGAATTACATAAGGAGAAGTGAAAAAAAAACCGTTATTTCACTTTCATTTTAAAAGCATATGACTTTTTTCACATTAGTGAATTATTCCACAGTACTGCACAGGATTGCGGAAATTCATGTTTGCTTACGTGCAGAATGTTGAATTACATAAGATAAACTGAAAAAAACCCGTTTTTTAACTTTCCTTTTAAAATTAAATCACTTTTTTCACATGAGTGCACTTTTGCCAAAACAGCCGTTTCAGACCGAGATAAGGTGGTTTTTGACAAAGTGTGTTTTATTCCACAGTACTGCACAGGACTGCGTAAATTCATGATTGCTTACGTGTCAAACGTTGAATTACATAAGGAGAAGTGAAACAAAAACGTTATTTAACTTTCATTTTAAAAGTATATGACTTTTTTCACATTAGTGAATTATTCCACAGTACTGCACAGGACTGCGGAAATTCATGTTTGCTTACGTGCAGAATGTTGAATTACATAAGATAAACTGAAAACAACCCGTTTTTTAACTTTCCTTTTAAAATTAAATCACTTTTTTCACATGAGTGCACTTTTGCCAAAACAGCCGTTTCAGACCGAGATAAGGTGGTTTTTGACAAAGTGTGTTTTATTCCACAGTACTGCACAGGACTGCGTAAATTCATGTTTGCTTACGTGTCAAACGTTGAATTACATAAGGAGAAGTGAAAAAAAAACGTTATTTAACTTTCATTTTAAAAGTATATGACTTTTTTCACATTAGTGAATTATTCCACAGTACTGCACAGGACTGCGGAAATTCATGTTTGCTTACGTGCAGAATGTTGAATTACATAAGATAAACTGAAAACAACCCGTTTTTTAACTTTCCTTTTAAAATTAAATCACTTTTTTCACATGAGTGCACTTTTGCCAAAACAGCCGTTTCAGACCGAGATAAGGTGGTTTTTGACAAAGTGTGTTTTATTCCACAGTACTGCACAGGACTGCGTAAATTCATGTTTGCTTACGTGTCAAACGTTGAATTACATAAGGAGAAGTGAAAAAAAAACGTTATTTAACTTTCATTTTAAAATTATATGACTTTTTTCACATTAGTGAATTATTCCACAGTACTGCACAGGACTGCGGAAATTCATGTTTGCTTACGTGCAGAATGTTGAATTACATAAGATAAACTGAAAACAACCCGTTTTTTAACTTTCCTTTTAAAATTAAATCACTTTTTTCACATGAGTGCACTTTTGCCAAAACAGCCGTTTCAGACCGAGATAAGGTGGTTTTTGACAAAGTGTGTTTTATTCCACAGTACTGCACAGGACTGCGTAAATTCATGTTTTTTTGCTTACGTGTCAAACGTTGAATTACATAAGGAGAAGTGAAAAAAAACCGTTATTTAACTTTCATTTTAAAAGTATATGACTTTTTTCACATTAGTGAATTATTCCACAGTACTGCACAGGACTGCGGAAATTCATGTTTGCTTACGTGCAGAATGTTGAATTACATAAGATAAACTGAAAACAACCCGTTTTTTAACTTTCCTTTTAAAATTAAATCACTTTTTTTCACATGAGTGCACTTTTGCCAAAACAGCCGTTTCAGACCGAGATAAGGTGGTTTTTGACAAAGTGTGTTTTATTCCACAGTACTGCACAGGACTGCGTAAATTCATGTTTGCTTACGTGTCAAACGTTGAATTACATAAGGAGAAGTGAAAAAAAACCGTTATTTCACTTTCATTTTAAAAGCATATGACTTTTTTTCACATTAGTGAATTATTCCACAGTACTGCACAGGACTGCGGAAATTCATGTTTGCTTACGTGCAGAATGTTGAATTACATAAGATAAACTGAAAAAAACCCGTTTTTTAACTTTCCTTTTAAAATTAAATCACTTTTTCACATGAGTGCACTTTTGCCAAAACAGCCGTTTCAGACCGAGATAAGGTGGTTTTTGACAAAGTGTGTTTTATTCCACAGTACTGCACAGGACTGCGTAAATTCATGTTTGCTTACGTGTCAAACGTTGAATTACATAAGGAGAAGTGAAAAAAACCGTTATTTCACTTTCATTTTAAAAGTATATGACTTTTTTCACATTAGTGAATTATTCCACAGTACTGCACAGGACTGCGGAAATTCATGTTTGCTTACGTGCAGAATGTTGAATTCCATAAGATAAACTGAAAAACAACCCGTTTTTTAACTTTCCTTTTAAAATTAAATCACTTTTTTCACATGAGTGCACTTTTGCCAAAACAGCCGTTTCAGACCGAGATAAGGTGGTTTTTGACAAAGTGTGTTTTATTCCACAGTACTGCACAGGACTGCGTAAATTCATGTTTGCTTACGTGTCAAACGTTGAATTACATAAGGAGAAGTAAAAAAAACCGTTATTTCACTTTCATTTTAAAAGCATATGACTTTTTTCACATTAGTGAATTATTCCACAGTACTGCACAGGACTGCGGAAATTCATGTTTGCTTACGTGCAGAATGTTGAATTACATAAGATAAACTGAAAACAACCCGTTTTTTAACTTTCCTTTTAAAATTAAATCACTTTTTTCACATGAGTGCACTTTTGCCAAAACAGCCGTTTCAGACCGAGATAAGGTGGTTTTTGACAAAGTGTGTTTTATTCCACAGTACTGCACAGGACTGCGTAAATTCATGTTTGCTTACGTGTCAAACGTTGAATTACATAAGGAGAAGTGAAAAAAAACCGTTATTTCACTTTCATTTTAAAAGTATATGACTTTTTTCACATTAGTGAATTATTCCACAGTACTGCACAGGACTGCGGAAATTCATGTTTGCTTAGGTGTCAAACGTTGAATTATATAAGGAGAAG
This sequence comes from Lagocephalus sceleratus, assembly GCA_911728415.1. NCBI lineage: Eukaryota > Metazoa > Chordata > Actinopteri > Tetraodontiformes > Tetraodontidae > Lagocephalus > Lagocephalus sceleratus. The sequence continues at coordinate 10,836,105 of CAJVRN010000030.1, read as the reverse complement.
TGAAAAAAACGTTATTTCACTTTCATTTTAAAAATTATATGACTTTTTCACATTAGTGAATTATTCCACAGTACTGCACAGGACTGCGGAAATTCATGTTTGCTTACGTGCAGAATGTTGAATTACATAAGATAAACTGAAAAAAACCCGTTTTTTAACTTTCCTTTTAAAATTAAATCACTTTTTTCACATGAGTGCACTTTTGCCAAAACAGCCGTTTCAGACCGAGATAAGGTGGTTTTTGACAAAGTGTGTTTTATTCCACAGTACTGCACAGGACTGCGTAAATTCATGTTTGCTTACATGTCAAACGTTGAATTACATAAGGAGAAGTGAAAAAAAACCGTTATTTAACTTTCATTTTAAAAGTATATGACTTTTTTCACATTAGTGAATTATTCCACAGTACTGCACAGGACTGCGGAAATTCATGTTTGCTTACGTGCAGAATGTTGAATTACATAAGATAAACTGAAAACAACCCGTTTTTTAACTGTCCTTTTAAAATTAAATCACTTTTTTCACATGAGTGCACTTTTGCCAAAACAGCCGTTTCAGACCGAGATAAGGTGGTTTTTGACAAAGTGTGTTTTATTCCACAGTACTGCACAGGACTGCGTAAATTCATGTTTGCTTACGTGTCAAACGTTGAATTACATAAGGAGAAGTGAAAAAAAACCGTTATTTCACTTTCATTTTAAAAGTATATGACTTTTTTCACATTAGTGAATTATTCCACAGTACTGCACAGGACTGCGGAAATTCATGTTTGCTTACGTGCAGAATGTTGAATTACATAAGATAAACTGAAAAAAACCCGTTTTTTAACTTTCCTTTTAAAATTAAATCACTTTTTTCACATGAGTGCACTTTTGCCAAAACAGCCGTTTCAGACCGAGATAAGATGGTTTTTGACAAAGTGTGTTTTATTCCACAGTACTGCACAGGACTGCGTAAATTCATGTTTGCTTACGTGTCAAACGTTGAATTACATAAGGAGAAGTGAAAAAAACCGTTATTTCACTTTCATTTTAAAAGCATATGACTTTTTTCACATTAGTGAATTATTCCACAGTACTGCACAGGACTGCGGAAATTCATGTTTGCTTACGTGCAGAATGTTGAATTACATAAGATAAACTGAAAAAAACCCGTTTTTTAACTTTCCTTTTAAAATTAAATCACTTTTTCACATGAGTGCACTTTTGCCAAAACAGCCGTTTCAGACCGAGATAAGGTGGTTTTTGACAAAGTGTGTTTTATTCCACAGTACTGCACAGGACTGCGTAAATTCATGTTTGCTTACGTGTCAAACGTTGAATTCCATAAGGAGAAGTGAAAAAAAACGTTATTTAACTTTCATTTTAAAAGTATATGACTTTTTTCACATTAGTGAATTATTCCACAGTACTGCACAGGACTGCGGAAATTCATGTTTGCTTACGTGCAGAATGTTGAATTACATAAGATAAACTGAAAACAACCCGTTTTTTAACTTTCCTTTTAAAATTAAATCACTTTTTTTCACATGAGTGCACTTTTGCCAAAACAGCCGTTTCAGACCGAGATAAGGTGGTTTTTGACAAAGTGTGTTTTATTCCACAGTACTGCACAGGACTGCGTAAATTCATGATTGCTTACGTGTCAAACGTTGAATTACATAAGGAGAAGTGAAAAAAAAAACGTTATTTAACTTTCATTTTAAAATTATATGACTTTTTTTCACATTAGTGAATTATTCCACAGTACTGCACAGGACTGCGGAAATTCATGTTTGCTTACGTGCAGAATGTTGAATTACATAAGATAAACTGAAAACAACCCGTTTTTTAACTTTCCTTTTAAAATTAAATCACTTTTTTCACATGAGTGCACTTTTGCCAAAACAGCCGTTTCAGACCGAGATAAGGTGGTTTTTGACAAAGTGTGTTTTATTCCACAGTACTGCACAGGACTGCGTAAATTCATGTTTGCTTACGTGTCAAACGTTGAATTACATAAGGAGAAGTGAAAAAAAACCGTTATTTAACTTTCATTTTAAAAGCATATGACTTTTTTCACATTAGTGAATTATTCCACAGTACTGCACAGGACTGCGGAAATTCATGTTTGCTTACGTGCAGAATGTTGAATTACATAAGATAAACTGAAAACAACCCGTTTTTTAACTTTCCTTTTAAAATTAAATCACTTTTTCACATGAGTGCACTTTTGCCAAAACAGCCGTTTCAGACCGAGATAAGGTGGATTTTGACAAAGTGTGTTTTATTCCACAGTACTGCACAGGACTGCGTAAATTCATGTTTGCTTACGTGTCAAACGTTGAATTACATAAGGAGAAGTGAAAAAAAACCGTTATTTCACTTTCATTTTAAAAGCATATGACTTTTTTCACATTAGTGAATTATTCCACAGTACTGCACAGGATTGCGGAAATTCATGTTTGCTTACGTGCAGAATGTTGAATTACATAAGATAAACTGAAAAAAACCCGTTTTTTAACTTTCCTTTTAAAATTAAATCACTTTTTTCACATGAGTGCACTTTTGCCAAAACAGCCGTTTCAGACCGAGATAAGGTGGTTTTTGACAAAGTGTGTTTTATTCCACAGTACTGCACAGGACTGCGTAAATTCATGTTTGCTTACGTGTCAAACGTTGAATTACATAAGGAGAAGTGAAAAAAAAACGTTATTTCACTTTCATTTTAAAAGTATATGACTTTTTTCACATCAGTGAATTATTCCACAGTACTGCACAGGACTGCGGAAATTCATGTTTGCTTACGTGCAGAATGTTGAATTCCATAAGATAAACTGAAAACAACCCGTTTTTTAACTTTCCTTTTAAAATTAAATCACTTTTTTCACATGAGTGCACTTTTGCCAAAACAGCCGTTTCAGACCGAGATAAGGTGGTTTTTGACAAAGTGTGTTTTATTCCACAGTACTGCACAGGACTGCGTAAATTCATGTTTGCTTACGTGTCAAACGTTGAATTACATAAGGAGAAGTAAAAAAAAACCGTTATTTCACTTTCATTTTAAAAGCATATGACTTTTTTCACATTAGTGAATTATTCCACAGTACTGCACAGGACTGCGGAAATTCATGTTTGCTTACGTGCAGAATGTTGAATTACATAAGATAAACTGAAAACAACCCGTTTTTTAACTTTCCTTTTAAAATTAAATCACTTTTTTCACATGAGTGCACTTTTGCCAAAACAGCCGTTTCAGACCGAGATAAGGTGGTTTTTGACAAAGTGTGTTTTATTCCACAGTACTGCACAGGACCTCGTAAATTCATGTTTGCTTACGTGTCAAACGTTGAATTACATAAGGAGAAGTGAAAAAAAACCGTTATTTCACTTTCATTTTAAAAGTATATGACTTTTTTCACATTAGTGAATTATTCCACAGTACTGCACAGGACTGCGGAAATTCATGTTTGCTTAGGTGTCAAACGTTGAATTATATAAGGAGAAGTGAAAAAAAAACGTTATTTCACTTTCATTTTAAAATTATATGACTTTTTTCACATTAGTGAATTATTCCACAGTACTGCACAGGACTGCGGAAATTCATGTTTGCTTACGTGCAGAATGTTGAATTACATTAGATAAACTGAAAACAACCCGTTTTTTAACTTTCCTTTTAAAATTAAATCACTTTTTTCACATGAGTGCACTTTTGCCAAACCAGCCGTTTCAGACCGAGATAAGGTGGTTTTTGACAAAGTGTGTTTTATTCCACAGTACTGCACAGGACTGCGTAAATTCATGTTTGCTTACATGTCAAACGTTGAATTACATAAGGAGAAGTGAAAAAAAACCGTTATTTCACTTTCATTTTAAAAGTATATGACTTTTTTCACATTAGTGAATTATTCCACAGTACTGCACAGGACTGCGGAAATTCATGTTTGCTTACGTGCAGAATGTTGAATTACATAAGATAAACTGAAAACAACCCGTTTTTTAACTTTCCTTTTAAAATTAAATCACTTTTTTCACATGAGTGCACTTTTGCCAAAACAGCCGTTTCAGACCGAGATAAGGTGGTTTTTGACAAAGTGTGTTTTATTCCACAGTACTGCACAGGACTGCGTAAATTCATGTTTGCTTACGTGTCAAACGTTGAATTACATAAGGAGAAGTGAAAAAAAACCGTTATTTCACTTTCATTTTAAAAGCATATGACTTTTTTCACATTAGTGAATTATTCCACAGTACTGCACAGGACTGCGGAAATTCATGTTTGCTTACGTGCAGAATGTTGAATTACATAAGATAAACTGAAAAAAACCCGTTTTTTAACTTTCCTTTTAAAATTAAATCACTTTTTCACATGAGTGCACTTTTGCTAAAACAGCCGTTTCAGACCGAGATAAGGTGGTTTTTGACAAAGTGTGTTTTATTCCACAGTACTGCACAGGACTGCGTAAATTCATGATTGCTTACGTGTCAAACGTTGAATTACATAAGGAGAAGTGAAAAAAAACCGTTATTTCACTTTCATTTTAAAAGTATATGACTTTTTTCACATTAGTGAATTATTCCACAGTACTGCACAGGACTGCGGAAATTCATGTTTGCTTACGTGCAGAATGTTGAATTACATAAGATAAACTGAAAACAACCCGTTTTTTAACTTTCCTTTTAAAATTAAATCACTTTTTTCACATGAGTGCACTTTTGCCAAAACAGCCGTTTCAGACCGAGATAAGATGGTTTTTGACAAAGTGTGTTTTATTCCACAGTACTGCACAGGACTGCGTAAATTCATGTTTGCTTACGTGTCAAACGTTGAATTACATAAGGAGAAGTGAAAAAAAAACGTTATTTCACTTTCATTTTAAAAGCATATGACTTTTTTCACATTAGTGAATTATTCCACAGTACTGCACAGGACTGCGGAAATTCATGTTTGCTTACGTGCAGAATGTTGAATTACATAAGAGAAACTGAAAAAAACCCGTTTTTTAACTTTCCTTTTAAAATTAAATCACTTTTTTCACATGAGTGCACTTTTGCTAAAACAGCCGTTTCAGACCGAGATAAGGTGGTTTTTGACAAAGTGTGTTTTATTCCACAGTACTGCACAGGACTGCGTAAATTCATGATTGCTTACGTGTCAAACGTTGAATTACATAAGGAGAAGTGAAAAAAACGTTATTTAACTTTCATTTTAAAATTATATGACTTTTTTCACATTAGTGAATTATTCCACAGTACTGCACAGGACTGCGGAAATTCATGTATGCTTACGTGCAGAATGTTGAATTCCATAAGATAAACTGAAAACAACCCGTTTTTTAACTGCCCTTTTAAAATGAAATCACTTTTTTCACATGAGTGCACTTTTGCCAAAACAGCCGTTTCAGACCGAGATAAGGTGGTTTTTGACAAAGTGTGTTTTATTCCACAGTACTGCACAGGACTGCGTAAATTCATGATTGCTTACGTGTCAAACGTTGAATTACATAAGGAGAAGTGAAAAAAAACGTTATTTAACTTTCATTTTAAAAGTATATGACTTTTTTTCACATTAGTGAATTATTCCACAGTACTGCACAGGACTGCGGAAATTCATGTTTGCTTACGTGCAGAATGTTGAATTACATAGGATAAACTGAAAAAAACCCGTTTTTTAACTTTCCTTTTAAAATTAAATCACTTTTTTCACATGAGTGCACTTTTGCCAAAACAGCCGTTTCAGACCGAGATAAGGTGGTTTTTGACAAAGTGTGTTTTATTCCACAGTACTGCACAGGACTGCGTAAATTCATGTTTGCTTACGTGTCATACGTTGAATTACATAAGGAGAAGTGAAAAAAAACCGTTATTTCACTTTCATTTTAAAAGTATATGACTTTTTTCACATTAGTGAATTATTCCACAGTACTGCACAGGACTGCGGAAATTCATGTTTGCTTACGTGCAGAATGTTGAATTACATAAGATAAACTGAAAACAACCCGTTTTTTAACTTTCCTTTTAAAATTAAATCACTTTTTTCACATGAGTGCACTTTTGCCAAAACAGCCGTTTCAGACCGAGATAAGGTGGTTTTTGACAAAGTGTGTTTTATTCCACAGTACTGCACAGGACTGCGTAAATTCATGTTTGCTTACGTGTCAAACGTTGAATTACATAAGGAGAAGTGAAAAAAAACCGTTATTTAACTTTCGTTTTAAAAGTATATGACTTTTTTTCACATTAGTGAATTATTCCACAGTACTGCACAGGACTGCGGAAATTCATGTTTGCTTACGTGCAGAATGTTGAATTACATAAGATAAACTGAAAACAACCCGTTTTTTAACTTTCCTTTTAAAATTAAATCACTTTTTTCACATGAGTGCACTTTTGCCAAAACAGCCGTTTCAGACCGAGATAAGGTGGTTTTTGACAAAGTGTGTTTTATTCCACAGTACTGCACAGGACTGCGTAAATTCATGATTGCTTACGTGTCAAACGTTGAATTCCATAAGGAGAAGTGAAAAAAACGTTATTTAACTTTCATTTTAAAATTATATGACTTTTTTCACATTAGTGAATTATTCCACAGTACTGCACAGGACTGCGGAAATTCATGTTTGCTTACGTTGAGAATGTTGAATTACATAAGATAAACTGAAAACAACCCGTTTTTTAACTTTCCTTTTAAAATTAAATCACTTTTTTCACATGAGTGCACTTTTGCCAAAACAGCCGTTTCAGACCGAGATAAGGTGGTTTTTGACAAAGTGTGTTTTATTCCACAGTACTGCACAGGACTGCGTAAATTCATGTTTGTTTACGTGTCAAACGTTGAATTACATAAGGAGAAGTGAAAAAAAAACCGTTATTTCACTTTCATTTTAAAAGCATATGACTTTTTTTCACATTAGTGAATTATTCCACAGTACTGCACAGGATTGCGGAAATTCATGTTTGCTTACGTGCAGAATGTTGAATTACATAAGATAAACTGAAAAAACCCGTTTTTTAACTTTCCTTTTAAAATTAAATCACTTTTTTCACGAGTGCACTTTTGCCAAAACAGCCGTTTCAGACCGAGATAAGGTGGTTTTTGACAAAGTGTGTTTTATTCCACCGTACTGCACAGGACTGCGTAAATTCATGTTTGCTTACGTGTCAAACGTTGAATTACATAAGGAGAAGTGAAAAAAAACGTTATTTCACTTTCATTTTAAAAGTATATGACTTTTTCACATCAGTGAATTATTCCACAGTACTGCACAGGACTGCGGAAATTCATGTTTGCTTACGTGCAGAATGTTGAATTCCATAAGATAAACTGAAAACAACCCGTTTTTTAACTTTCCTTTTAAAATTAAATCACTTTTTTCACATGAGTGCACTTTTGCCAAAACAGCCGTTTCAGACCGAGATAAGGTGGTTTTTGACAAAGTGTGTTTTATTCCACAGTACTGCACAGGACTGCGTAAATTCATGTTTGCTTACGTGTCAAACGTTGAATTACATAAGGAGAAGTAAAAAAAACGTTATTTCACTTTCATTTTAAAAGCATATGACTTTTTTCACATTAGTGAATTATTCCACAGTACTGCACAGGACTGCGGAAATTCATGTTTGCTTACGTGCAGAATGTTGAATTACATAAGATAAACTGAAAACAACCCGTTTTTTAACTTTCCTTTTAAAATTAAATCACTTTTTCACATGAGTGCACTTTTGCCAAAACAGCCGTTTCAGACCGAGATAAGGTGGTTTTTGACAAAGTGTGTTTTATTCCACAGTACTGCACAGGACTGCGTAAATTCATGTTTGCTTACGTGTCAAACGTTGAATTACATAAGGAGAAGTGAAAAAAAAACCGTTATTTCACTTTCATTTTAAAAGTATATGACTTTTTTCACATTAGTGAATTATTCCACAGTACTGCACAGGACTGCGGAAATTCATGTTTGCTTACGTGCATAATGTTGAATTACATAAGATAAACTGAAAACAACCCGTTTTTTAACTTTCCTTTTAAAATTAAATCACTTTTTTCACATGAGTGCACTTTTGCCAAAACAGCCGTTTCAGACCGAGATAAGATGGTTTTTGACAAAGTGTGTTTTATTCCACAGTACTGCACAGGACTGCGTAAATTCATGTTTGCTTACGTGTCAAACGTTGAATTACATAAGGAGAAGTGAAAAAAACCGTTATTTCACTTTCATTTTAAAAGCATATGACTTTTTTTCACATTAGTGAATTATTCCACAGTACTGCACAGGACTGCGGAAATTCATGTTTGCTTACGTGCAGAATGTTGAATTACATAAGATAAACTGAAAAAAACCCGTTTTTTAACTTTCCTTTTAAAATTAAATCACTTTTTTCACATGAGTGCACTTTTGCCAAAACAGCCGTTTCAGACCGAGATAAGGTGGTTTTTGACAAAGTGTGTTTTATTCCACAGTACTGCACAGGACTGCGTAAATTCATGATTGCTTACGTGTCAAACGTTGAATTACATAAGGAGAAGTGAAAAAAACGTTATTTAACTTTCATTTTAAAAGTATATGACTTTTTTCACATTAGTGAATTATTCCACAGTACTGCACAGGACTGCGGAAATTCATGTTTGCTTACGTGCAGAATGTTGAATTACATAGGATAAACTGAAAAAAACCCGTTTTTTAACTTTCCTTTTAAAATTAAATCACTTTTTTCACATGAGTGCACTTTTGCCAAAACAGCCGTTTCAGACCGAGATAAGGTGGTTTTTGACAAAGTGTGTTTTATTCCACAGTACTGCACAGGACTGCGTAAATTCATGTTTGCTTACGTGTCATACGTTGAATTACATAAGGAGAAGTGAAAAAAAACCGTTATTTCACTTTCATTTTAAAAGTATATGACTTTTTCACATTAGTGAATTATTCCACAGTACTGCACAGGACTGCGGAAATTCATGTTTGCTTACGTGCAGAATGTTGAATTACATAAGATAAACTGAAAACAACCCGTTTTTTAACTTTCCTTTTAAAATTAAATCACTTTTTTCACATGAGTGCACTTTTGCCAAAACAGCCGTTTCAGACCGAGATAAGGTGGTTTTTGACAAAGTGTGTTTTATTCCACAGTACTGCACAGGACTGCGTAAATTCATGTTTGCTTACGTGTCAAACGTTGAATTACATAAGGAGAAGTGAAAAAAAACCGTTATTTAACTTTCGTTTTAAAAAGCATATGACTTTTTTCACATTAGTGAATTATTCCACAGTACTGCACAGGACTGCGGAAATTCATGTTTGCTTACGTGCAGAATGTTGAATTACATAAGATAAACTGAAAACAACCCGTTTTTTAACTTTCCTTTTAAAATTAAATCACTTTTTTCACATGAGTGCACTTTTGCCAAAACAGCCGTTTCAGACCGAGATAAGGTGGTTTTTGACAAAGTGTGTTTTATTCCACAGTACTGCACAGGACTGCGTAAATTCATGATTGCTTACGTGTCAAACGTTGAATTCCATAAGGAGAAGTGAAAAAAAAACGTTATTTAACTTTCATTTTAAAATTATATGACTTTTTTCACATTAGTGAATTATTCCACAGTACTGCACAGGACTGCGGAAATTCATGTTTGCTTACGTTGAGAATGTTGAATTACATAAGATAAACTGAAAACAACCCGTTTTTTAACTTTCCTTTTAAAATTAAATCACTTTTTTCACATGAGTGCACTTTTGCCAAAACAGCCGTTTCAGACCGAGATAAGGTGGTTTTTGACAAAGTGTGTTTTATTCCACAGTACTGCACAGGACTGCGTAAATTCATGTTTGTTTACGTGTCAAACGTTGAATTACATAAGGAGAAGTGAAAAAAAACCGTTATTTCACTTTCATTTTAAAAGCATATGACTTTTTTCACATTAGTGAATTATTCCACAGTACTGCACAGGATTGCGGAAATTCATGTTTGCTTACGTGCAGAATGTTGAATTACATAAGATAAACTGAAAAAAACCCGTTTTTTAACTTTCCTTTTAAAATTAAATCACTTTTTCACGAGTGCACTTTTGCCAAAACAGCCGTTTCAGACCGAGATAAGGTGGTTTTTGACAAAGTGTGTTTTATTCCACCGTACTGCACAGGACTGCGTAAATTCATGTTTGCTTACGTGTCAAACGTTGAATTACATAAGGAGAAGTGAAAAAAACGTTATTTCACTTTCATTTTAAAAGTATATGACTTTTTTCACATCAGTGAATTATTCCACAGTACTGCACAGGACTGCGGAAATTCATGTTTGCTTACGTGCAGAATGTTGAATTCCATAAGATAAACTGAAAACAACCCGTTTTTTAACTTTCCTTTTAAAATTAAATCACTTTTTCACATGAGTGCACTTTTGCCAAAACAGCCGTTTCAGACCGAGATAAGGTGGTTTTTGACAAAGTGTGTTTTATTCCACAGTACTGCACAGGACTGCGTAAATTCATGTTTGCTTACGTGTCAAACGTTGAATTACATAAGGAGAAGTAAAAAAAAACCGTTATTTCACTTTCATTTTAAAAGCATATGACTTTTTTCACATTAGTGAATTATTCCACAGTACTGCACAGGACTGCGGAAATTCATGTTTGCTTACGTGCAGAATGTTGAATTACATAAGATAAACTGAAAACAACCCGTTTTTTAACTTTCCTTTTAAAATTAAATCACTTTTTCACATGAGTGCACTTTTGCCAAAACAGCCGTTTCAGACCGAGATAAGGTGGTTTTTGACAAAGTGTGTTTTATTCCACAGTACTGCACAGGACTGCGTAAATTCATGTTTGCTTACGTGTCAAACGTTGAATTACATAAGGAGAAGTGAAAAAAAACGTTATTTCACTTTCATTTTAAAAGTATATGACTTTTTTCACATTAGTGAATTATTCCACAGTACTGCACAGGACTGCGGAAATTCATGTTTGCTTACGTGCAGAATGTTGAATTACATAAGATAAACTGAAAACAACCCGTTTTTTAACTTTCCTTTTAAAATTAAATCACTTTTTTCACATGAGTGCACTTTTGCCAAAACAGCCGTTTCAGACCGAGATAAGATGGTTTTTGACAAAGTGTGTTTTATTCCACAGTACTGCACAGGACTGCGTAAATTCATGTTTGCTTACGTGTCAAACGTTGAATTACATAAGGAGAAGTGAAAAAAAACCGTTATTTCACTTTCATTTTAAAAGCATATGACTTTTTTCACATTAGTGAATTATTCCACAGTACTGCACAGGACTGCGGAAATTCATGTTTGCTTACGTGCAGAATGTTGAATTACATAAGATAAACTGAAAAAAACCCGTTTTTTAACTTTCCTTTTAAAATTAAATCACTTTTTTCACATGAGTGCACTTTTGCCAAAACAGCCGTTTCAGACCGAGATAAGGTGGTTTTTGACAAAGTGTGTTTTATTCCACAGTACTGCACAGGACTGCGTAAATTCATGATTGCTTACGTGTCAAACGTTGAATTACATAAGGAGAAGTGAAAAAAAACGTTATTTAACTTTCATTTTAAAATTATATGACTTTTTTCACATTAGTGAATTATTCCACAGTACTGCACAGGACTGCGGAAATTCATGTATGCTTACGTGCAGAATGTTGAATTCCATAAGATAAACTGAAATTAACCCGTTTTTTAACTTCCCTTTTAAAATTAAATCACTTTTTTCACATGAGTGCACTTTTGCCAAAACAGCCGTTTCAGACCGAGATAAGGTGGTTTTTGACAAAGTGTGTTTTATTCCACAGTACTGCACAGGACTGCGTAAATTCATGTTTGCTTACGTGTCAAACGTTGAATTACATAAGGAGAAGTGAAAAAAACCGTTATTTAACTTTCATTTTAAAATTATATGACTTTTTTCACATTAGTGAATTATTCCACAGTACTGCACAGGACTGCGGAAATTCATGTTTGCTTACGTGCAGAATGTTGAATTACATAAGATAAACTGAAAACAACCCGTTTTTTAACTTTCCTTTTAAAATTAAATCACTTTTTTCACATGAGTGCACTTTTGCCAAAACAGCCGTTTCAGACCGAGATAAGGTGGTTTTTGACAAAGTGTGTTTTATTCCACAGTACTGCACAGGACTGCGTAAATTCATGTTTGCTTACGTGTCAAACGTTGAATTACATAAGGAGAAGTGAAAAAAAACCGTTATTTCACTTTCATTTTAAAAGCATATGACTTTTTTTCACATTAGTGAATTATTCCACAGTACTGCACAGGACTGCGGAAATTCATGTTTGCTTACGTGCAGAATGTTGAATTACATAAGATAAACTGAAAAAAACCCGTTTTTTAACTTTCCTGTTAAAATTGAATCACTTTTTTCACATGAGTGCACTTTTGCCAAAACAGCCGTTTCAGACCGAGATAAGGTGGTTTTTGACAAAGTGTGTTTTATTCCACAGTACTGCACAGGACTGCGTAAATTCATGATTGCTTACGTGTCAAACGTTGAATTACATAAGGAGAAGTGAAAAAAAAACGTTATTTAACTTTCATTTTAAAATTATATGACTTTTTTCACATTAGTGAATTATTCCACAGTACTGCACAGGACTGCGGAAATTCATGTATGCTTACGTGCAGAATGTTGAATTCCATAAGATAAACTGAAAACAACCCGTTTTTTAACTTCCCTTTTAAAATTAAATCACTTTTTTCACATGAGTGCACTTTTGCCAAAACAGCCGTTTCAGACCGAGATAAGGTGGTTTTTGACAAAGTGTGTTTTATTCCACAGTACTGCACAGGACTGCGTAAATTCATGATTGCTTACGTGTCAAACGTTGAATTACATAAGGAGAAGTGAAAAAAACGTTATTTAACTTTCATTTTAAAAGTATATGACTTTTTTTCACATTAGTGAATTATTCCACAGTACTGCACAGGACTGCGGAAATTCATGTTTGCTTACGTGCAGAATGTTGAATTACATAGGATAAACTGAAAAAAACCCGTTTTTTAACTTTCCTTTTAAAATTAAATCACTTTTTTCACATGAGTGCACTTTTGCCAAAACAGCCGTTTCAGACCGAGATAAGATGGTTTTTGACAAAGTGTGTTTTATTCCACAGTACTGCACAGGACTGCGTAAATTCATGTTTGCTTACGTGTCAAACGTTGAATTACATAAGGAGAAGTGAAAAAAAACCGTTATTTCACTTTCATTTTAAAAGCATATGACTTTTTTCACATTAGTGAATTATTCCACAGTACTGCACAGGACTGCGGAAATTCATGTTTGCTTACGTGCAGAATGTTGAATTACATAAGATAAACTGAAAAAAACCCGTTTTTTAACTTTCCTGTTAAAATTGAATCACTTTTTTCACATGAGTGCACTTTTGCCAAAACAGCCGTTTCAGACCGAGATAAGGTGGTTTTTGACAAAGTGTGTTTTATTCCACAGTACTGCACAGGACTGCGTAAATTCATGATTGCTTACGTGTCAAACGTTGAATTACATAAGGAGAAGTGAAAAAAACGTTATTTAACTTTCATTTTAAAATTATATGACTTTTTTCACATTAGTGAATTATTCCACAGTACTGCACAGGACTGCGGAAATTCATGTATGCTTACGTGCAGAATGTTGAATTCCATAAGATAAACTGAAAACAACCCGTTTTTTAACTTCCCTTTTAAAATTAAATCACTTTTTCACATGAGTGCACTTTTGCCAAAACAGCCGTTTCAGACCGAGATAAGGTGGTTTTTGACAAAGTGTGTTTTATTCCACAGTACTGCACAGGACTGCGTAAATTCATGATTGCTTACGTGTCAAACGTTGAATTACATAAGGAGAAGTGAAAAAAAACGTTATTTAACTTTCATTTTAAAAGTATATGACTTTTTCACATTAGTGAATTATTCCACAGTACTGCACAGGACTGCGGAAATTCATGTTTGCTTACGTGCAGAATGTTGAATTACATAGGATAAACTGAAAAAAACCCGTTTTTTAACTTTCCTTTTAAAATTAAATCACTTTTTCACATGAGTGCACTTTTGCCAAAACAGCCGTTTCAGACCGAGATAAGATGGTTTTTGACAAAGTGTGTTTTATTCCACAGTACTGCACAGGACTGCGTAAATTCATGTTTGCTTACGTGTCAAACGTTGAATTACATAAGGAGAAGTGAAAAAAAACCGTTATTTCACTTTCATTTTAAAAGCATATGACTTTTTTCACATTAGTGAATTATTCCACAGTACTGCACAGGACTGCGGAAATTCATGTTTGCTTACGTGCAGAATGTTGAATTACATAAGATAAACTGAAAAAAACCCGTTTTTTAACTTTCCTTTTAAAATTAAATCACTTTTTCACATGAGTGCACTTTTGCCAAAACAGCCGTTTCAGACCGAGATAAGGTGGTTTTTGACAAAGTGTGTTTTATTCCACAGTACTGCACAGGACTGCGTAAATTCATGATTGCTTACGTGTCAAACGTTGAATTACATAAGGAGAAGTGAAAAAAAAACGTTATTTAACTTTCATTTTAAAATTATATGACTTTTTTCACATTAGTGAATTATTCCACAGTACTGCACAGGACTGCGGAAATTCATGTATGCTTACGTGCAGAATGTTGAATTCCATAAGATAAACTGAAAACAACCCGTTTTTTAACTTCCCTTTTAAAATTAAATCACTTTTTTCACATGAGTGCACTTTTGCCAAAACAGCCGTTTCAGACCGAGATAAGGTGGTTTTTGACAAAGTGTGTTTTATTCCACAGTACTGCACAGGACTGCGTAAATTCATGATTGCTTACGTGTCAAACGTTGAATTACATAAGGAGAAGTGAAAAAAAAACGTTATTTAACTTTCATTTTAAAAGTATATGACTTTTTTCACATTAGTGAATTATTCCACAGTACTGCACAGGACTGCGGAAATTCATGTTTGCTTACGTGCAGAATGTTGAATTACATAGGATAAACTGAAAAAAACCCGTTTTTTAACTTTCCTTTTAAAATTAAATCACTTTTTTCACATGAGTGCACTTTTGCCAAAACAGCCGTTTCAGACCGAGATAAGGTGGTTTTTGACAAAGTGTGTTTTATTCCACAGTACTGCACAGGACTGCGTAAATTCATGTTTGCTTACGTTGAATTACATAAGGAGAAGTGAAAAAAAACCGTTATTTCACTTTCATTTTAAAAGTATATGACTTTTTTCACATTAGTGAATTATTCCACAGTACTGCACAGGACTGCGGAAATTCATGTTTGCTTACGTGCAGAATGTTGAATTACATAAGATAAACTGAAAACAACCCGTTTTTTAACTTTCCTTTTAAAATTAAATCACTTTTTTCACGAGTGCACTTTTGCCAAAACAGCCGTTTCAGACCGAGATAAGGTGGTTTTTGACAAAGTGTGTTTTATTCCACAGTACTGCACAGGACTGCGTAAATTCATGATTGCTTACGTGTCAAACGTTGAATTACATAAGGAGAAGTGAAAAAAAACCGTTATTTCACTTTCATTTTAAAAGTATATGACTTTTTTCACATTAGTGAATTATTCCACAGTACTGCACAGGACTGCGGAAATTCATGTTTGCTTACGTGCAGAATGTTGAATTACATAAGATAAACTGAAAACAACCCGTTTTTTAACTTTCCTTTTAAAATTAAATCACTTTTTTCACATGAGTGCACTTTTGCCAAAACAGCCGTTTCAGACCGAGATAAGGTGGTTTTTGACAAAGTGTGTTTTATTCCACAGTACTGCACAGGACTGCGTAAATTCATGTTTGCTTACGTGTCAAACGTTGAATTACATAAGGAGAAGTGAAAAAAAACCGTTATTTAACTTTCATTTTAAAAGTATATGACTTTTTTCACATTAGTGAATTATTCCACAGTACTGCACAGGACTGCGGAAATTCATGTTTGCTTACGTGTCAAACGTTGAATTCCATAAGGTAGAAGTGAAAAAAACCGTTTTTTTAACTTTCCTTAATAAATTTCTTTCATTTTAAAAGTATATGACTTTTTTCACATCAGTGAATTATTCCACAGTGCTGCACAGGACTGCGGAAATTCATGTTTGCTTACGTGCAGAATGTTGAATTACATAAGATAAACTGAAAACAACCCGTTTTTTAACTTTCCTTTTAAAATTAAATCACTTTTTTCACATGAGTGCACTTTTGCCAAAACAGCCGTTTCAGACCGAGATAAGGTGGTTTTTGACAAAGTGTGTTTTATTCCACAGTACTGCATAGGACTGCGTAAATTCATGTTTGCTTACGTGTCAAACGTTGAATTACATAAGGAGAAGTGAAAAAAAACCGTTATTTAACTTTCATTTTAAAAGTATATGACTTTTTTCACATTAGTGAATTATTCCACAGTACTGCACAGGACTGCGGAAATTCATGTTTGCTTACGTGCAGAATGTTGAATTACATAGGATAAACTGAAAAAAACCCGTTTTTTAACTTTCCTTTTAAAATTAAATCACTTTTTTCACATGAGTGCACTTTTGCCAAAACAGCCGTTTCAGACCGAGATAAGGTGGTTTTTGACAAAGTGTGTTTTATTCCACAGTACTGCACAGGACTGCGTAAATTCATGTTTGCTTACGTGTCATACGTTGAATTACATAAGGAGAAGTGAAAAAAACCGTTATTTCACTTTCATTTTAAAAGTATATGACTTTTTTCACATTAGTGAATTATTCCACAGTACTGCACAGGACTGCGGAAATTCATGTTTGCTTACGTGCAGAATGTTGAATTACATAAGATAAACTGAAAACAACCCGTTTTTTAACTTTCCTTTTAAAATTAAATCACTTTTTTCACATGAGTGCACTTTTGCCAAAACAGCCGTTTCAGACCGAGATAAGGTGGTTTTTGACAAAGTGTGTTTTATTCCACAGTACTGCACAGGACTGCGTAAATTCATGTTTGCTTACGTGTCAAACGTTGAATTACATAAGGAGAAGTGGAAAAAAACCGTTATTTAACTTTCATTTTAAAAGTATATGACTTTTTTCACATTAGTGAATTATTCCACAGTACTGCACAGGACTGCGGAAATTCATGTTTGCTTACGTGCAGAATGTTGAATTACATAAGATAAACTGAAAAAAACCCGTTTTTTAACTTTCCTTTTAAAATTAAATCACTTTTTTCACATGAGTGCACTTTTGCCAAAACAACCGTTTCAGACCGAGATAAGGTGGTTTTTGACAAAGTGTGTTTTATTCCACAGTACTGCACAGGACTGCGTAAATTCATGATTGCTTACGTGTCAAACGTTGAATTACATAAGGAGAAGTGAAAAAAAACCGTTATTTCACTTTCATTTTAAAAGTATATGACTTTTTTCACATTAGTGAATTATTCCACAGTACTGCACAGGACTGCGGAAATTCATGTTTGCTTACGTGCAGAATGTTGAATTACATAAGATAAACTGAAAACAACCCGTTTTTTAACTTTCCTTTTAAAATTAAATCACTTTTTTCACATGAGTGCACTTTTGCCAAAACAGCCGTTTCAGACCGAGATAAGGTGGTTTTTGACAAAGTGTGTTTTATTCCACAGTACTGCACAGGACTGCGTAAATTCATGTTTGCTTACGTGTCAAACGTTGAATTACATAAGGAGAAGTGAAAAAAAACCGTTATTTAACTTTCATTTTAAAATTATATGACTTTTTTTCACATTAGTGAATTATTCCACAGTACTGCACAGGACTGCGGAAATTCATGTATGCTTACGTGCAGAATGTTGAATTCCATAAGATAAACTGAAAACAACCCGTTTTTTAACTTTCCTTTTAAAATTAAATCACTTTTTTCACATGAGTGCACTTTTGCCAAAACAGCCGTTTCAGACCGAGATAAGGTGGTTTTTGACAAAGCGTGTTTTATTCCACAGTACTGCACAGGACTGCGTAAATTCATGTTTGCTTACGTGTCAAACGTTGAATTACATAAGGAGAAGTGAAAAAAAACCGTTATTTCACTTTCATTTTAAAAGTATATGACTTTTTTCACATTAGTGAATTATTCCACAGTACTGCACAGGACTGCGGAAATTCATGTTTGCTTACGTGCAGAATGTTGAATTACATAAGATAAACTGAAAACAACCCGTTTTTTAACTTTCCTTTTAAAATTAAATCACTTTTTTCCACATGAGTGCACTTTTGCCAAAACAGCCGTTTCAGACCGAGATAAGGTGGTTTTTGACAAAGTGTGTTTTATTCCACAGTACTGCACAGGACTGCGTAAATTCATAATTGCTTACGTGTCAAACGTTGAATTACATAAGGAGAAGTGAAAAAAAAACGTTATTTAACTTTCATTTTAAAAGTATATGACTTTTTTCACATTAGTGAATTATTCCACAGTACTGCACAGGACTGCGGAAATTCATGTTTGCTTACGTGCAGAATGTTGAATTACATAAGATAAACTGAAAACAACCCGTTTTTTAACTTTCCTTTTAAAATTAAATCACTTTTTTCACATGAGTGCACTTTTGCCAAAACAGCCGTTTCAGACCGAGATAAGGTGGTTTTTGACAAAGTGTGTTTTATTCCACAGTACTGCACAGGACTGCGTAAATTCATGTTTGCTTACGTGTCAAACGTTGAATTACATAAGGAGAAGTGAAAAAAAACCGTTATTTCACTTTCATTTTAAAAGTATATGACTTTTTTCACATTAGTGAATTATTCCACAGTACTGCACAGGACTGCGGAAATTCATGTTTGCTTACGTGCAGAATGTTGAATTACATAAGATAAACTGAAAACAACCCGTTTTTTAACTTTCCTTTAAAAGTTAAATCACTTTTTTCACATGAGTGCACTTTTCCCAAAACAGCCGTTTCAGACCGAGATAAGGTGGTTTTTGACAAAGTGTGTTTTATTCCACAGTATTGCACAGGACTGCGTAAATTCATGATTGCTTACGTGTCAAACGTTGAATTCCATAAGGAGAAGTGAAAAAAAAACGTTATTTAACTTTCATTTTAAAAGTATATGACTTTTTTCACATCAGTGAATTATTCCACAGTACTGCACAGGACTGCGGAAATTCATGTTTGCTTACGTGCAGAATGTTGAATTCCATAAGATAAACTGAAAACAACCCGTTTTTTAACTTTCCTTTTAAAATTAAATCACTTTTTTCACATGAGTGCACTTTTGCCAAAACAGCCGTTTCAGACCGAGATAAGGTGGTTTTTGACAAAGTGTGTTTTATTCCACAGTACTGCATAGGACTGCGTAAATTCATGTTTGCTTACGTGTCAAACGTTGAATTACATAAGGAGAAGTGAAAAAAAACCGTTATTTCACTTTCATTTTAAAAGTATATGACTTTTTTCACATTAGTGAATTATTCCACAGTACTGCACAGGACTGCGGAAATTCATGTTTGCTTACATGCAGAATGTTGAATTACATAAGATAAACTGAAAACAACCCGTTTTTTAACTTTCCTTTTAAAATTAAATCACTTTTTTCACATGAGTGCACTTTTGCCAAAACAGCCGTTTCAGACCGAGATAAGGTGGTTTTTGACAAAGTGTGTTTTATTCCACAGTACTGCACAGGACTGCGTAAATTCATGATTGCTTACGTGTCAAACGTTGAATTCCATAAGGAGAAGTGAAAAAAAACCGTTATTTCACTTTCATTTTAAAAGTATATGACTTTTTTCACATTAGTGAATTATTCCACAGTACTGCACAGGACGGCGGAAATTCATGTTTGCTTAGGTGTCAAACGTTGAATTATATAAGGAGAAGTGAAAAAAAACCGTTATTTCACTTTCATTTTAAAAGTATATGACTTTTTTCACATTAGTGAATTATTCCACAGTACTGCACAGGACTGCGGAAATTCATGTTTGCTTACGTGCAGAATGTTGAATTCCATAAGATAAACTGAAAACAACCCGTTTTTTAACTTTCCTTTTAAAATTAAATCACTTTTTTCACATGAGTGCACTTTTGCCAAAACAGCCGTTTCAGACCGAGATAAGGTGGTTTTTGACAAAGTGTGTTTTATTCCACAGTACTGCACAGGACTGCGTAAATTCATGCTTGCTTAGGTGTCACACGTTGAATTACATAAGGAGAAGTGAAAAAAAAACCGTTATTTCACTTTCATTTTAAAAGTATATGACTTTTTTCACATTAGTGAAGTATTCCACAGTACTGCACAGGACTGCGGAAATTCATGTTTGCTTACGTGCAGAATGTTGAATTCCATAAGATAAACTGAAAACAACCCGTTTTTTAACTTTCCTTTTAAAATTAAATCACTTTTTTCACATAAGTGCACTTTTGCCAAAACAGCCGTTTCAGACCGAGATAAGGTGGTTTTTGACAAAGTGTGTTTTATTCCACAGTACTGCACAGGACTGCGTAAATTCATGTTTGCTTACGTGTCAAACGTTGAATTACATAAGGAGAAGTGAAAAAAACCGTTATTTCACTTTCATTTTAAAAGCATATGACTTTTTCACATTAGTGAATTATTCCACAGTACTGCACAGGACTGCGGAAATTCATGTTTGCTTACGTGCAGAATGTTGAATTCCATAAGATAAACCGAAAACAACCCGTTTTTTAACTTTCCTTTTAAAATTAAATCACTTTTTTCACATAAGTGCACTTTTGCCAAAACAGCCGTTTCAGACCGAGATAAGGTGGTTTTTGACAAAGTGTGTTTTATTCCACAGTTCTGCGCAGGACTGCGTAAATTCATGTTTGCTTACGTGTCAAACGTTGAATTACATAAGGAGAAGTGAAAAAAAAACGTTATTTAACTTTCATTTTAAAAGTATATGACTTTTTTCACATTAGTGAATTATTCCACAGTACTGCACAGGACTGCGGAAATTCATGTTTGCTTACGTGCAGAATGTTGAATTACATAAGATAAACTGAAAACAACCCGTTTTTTAACTTTCCTTTTAAAATTAAATCACTTTTTCACGAGTGCACTTTTTGCCAAAACAGCCGTTTCAGACCGAGATAAGGTGGTTTTTGACAAAGTGTGTTTTATTCCACAGTACTGCACAGGACTGCGTAAATTCATGATTGCTTACGTGTCAAACGTTGAATTCCATAAGGAGAAGTGAAAAAAAAACGTTATTTAACTTTCATTTTAAAATTATATGACTTTTTTCACATTAGTGAATTATTCCACAGTACTGCACAGGACTGCGGAAATTCATGTTTGCTTACGTTGAGAATGTTGAATTACATAAGATAAACTGAAAACAACCCGTTTTTTAACTTTCCTTTTAAAATTAAATCACTTTTTTCACATGAGTGCACTTTTGCCAAAACAGCCGTTTCAGACCGAGATAAGGTGGTTTTTGACAAAGTGTGTTTTATTCCACAGTACTGCATAGGACTGCGTAAATTCATGTTTGCTTACGTGTCAAACGTTGAATTACATAAGGAGAAGTGAAAAAAAACCGTTATTTCACTTTCATTTTAAAAGTATATGACTTTTTTCACATTAGTGAATTATTCCACAGTACTGCACAGGACGGCGGAAATTCATGTTTGCTTAGGTGTCAAACGTTGAATTATATAAGGAGAAGTGAAAAAAAACCGTTATTTCACTTTCATTTTAAAAGTATATGACTTTTTTCACATTAGTGAATTATTCCACAGTACTGCACAGGACTGCGGAAATTCATGTTTGCTTACGTGCAGAATGTTGAATTCCATAAGATAAACTGAAAACAACCCGTTTTTTAACTTTCCTTTTAAAATTAAATCACTTTTTTCACATGAGTGCACTTTTGCCAAAACAGCCGTTTCAGACCGAGATAAGGTGGTTTTTGACAAAGTGTGTTTTATTCCACAGTACTGCACAGGACTGCGTAAATTCATGTTTGCTTAGGTGTCAAACGTTGAATTACATAAGGAGAAGTGAAAAAAAACCGTTATTTCACTTTCATTTTAAAAGCATATGACTTTTTTCACATTAGTGAATTATTCCACAGTACTGCACAGGACTGCGGAAATTCATGTTTGCTTACGTGCAGAATGTTGAATTCCATAAGATAAACTGAAAACAACCCGTTTTTTAACTTTCCTTTTAAAATTAAATCACTTTTTTCACATAAGTGCACTTTTGCCAAAACAGCCGTTTCAGACCGAGATAAGGTGGTTTTTGACAAAGTGTGTTTTATTCCACAGTTCTGCGCAGGACTGCGTAAATTCATGTTTGCTTACGTGTCAAACGTTGAATTACATAAGGAGAAGTGAAAAAAAAACGTTATTTAACTTTCATTTTAAAAGTATATGACTTTTTTCACATTAGTGAATTATTCCACAGTACTGCACAGGACTGCGGAAATTCATGTTTGCTTACGTGCAGAATGTTGAATTACATAAGATAAACTGAAAACAACCCGTTTTTTAACTTTCCTTTTAAAATTAAATCACTTTTTTCACATGAGTGCACTTTTGCCAAAACAGCCGTTTCAGACCGAGATAAGGTGGTTTTTGACAAAGTGTGTTTTATTCCACAGTACTGCACAGGACTGCGTAAATTCATGATTGCTTACGTGTCAAACGTTGAATTCCATAAGGAGAAGTGAAAAAAAAACGTTATTTAACTTTCATTTTAAAATTATATGACTTTTTTCACATTAGTGAATTATTCCACAGTACTGCACAGGACTGCGGAAATTCATGTTTGCTTACGTTGAGAATGTTGAATTACATAAGATAAACTGAAAACAACCCGTTTTTTAACTTTCCTTTTAAAATTAAATCACTTTTTTCACATGAGTGCACTTTTGCCAAAACAGCCGTTTCAGACCGAGATAAGGTGGTTTTTGACAAAGTGTGTTTTATTCCACAGTACTGCACAGGACTGCGTAAATTCATGTTTGCTTACGTGTCAAACGTTGAATTACATAAGGAGAAGTGAAAAAAAACGTTATTTAACTTTCATTTTGAAATTATATGGCTTTTGTCACATTAATGAATTATTCCACAGTACTGCACCGTACTGCGGAAATTCATGTTTGCTTACTTGCAGAATGTTGAATTACATAAGATGAAGTGAAAATAACCCGTTTTTTAATTTTTCTTTTCAAATTATAGGACTTTTTTCAAATTCGTGAATTAGTCCACAGTACTGCGTATATCCATGTTTGCCGATGTGCAAAACGTTGAATTATATAAGGTGAAGTAAAAAAACCTCATTTTTTCACTTTCCTTTTAAAATGAAATGACTTTTCTCACATTAGTGCACTTTTACCAAAACAGCTGTTTCGGACTGAGGAAAGATGGGTTTTCACCAAAGTGTGTTTTATTCCACAGGATTGTGCAGGACTGCTAGAATTATGTTTGCTTATGTGCACAATGTTGAATTACATAAAGTGAAGTGAAAATAACCCGTTTTTTATCTTTTCTTTTAAAGTTCTATGACTTTTTTCAAATTCGTTAATTATTCCACAGTACTGCACAGGACTGCGTAAATTCATGTTTGCCGATGTGCAAAACGTGGAATTACATAAGATGAAGTGAAAACAACCTGTTTTTTAAACTTTCCTTTGAAAATTAAATGACTTTTTTCTTGGAAGCAGTGAAACACTTCCTACGTCCGGAGAAAGGAGGGGCTACAATGGTGAAAGCTCTGACTGACTTCTTTCGAGACAATGTCGCGACATCTTCTGAAATGGCCAAAATAATGATGAAGATCCACACAGTTGTGTGGCTGTAAAAAAGCGTTTTCACTGGGCACTGGCAGCCTGCAACAATCAACTGGGCTTCATCTGGAGCAGGCGATGACCCTCATGACATAGCCTCTACAGATTTCACCAAGCGCCACCAAGTTGACCGCCGAACATGGGTCATGAAGACTCGGACACCTGCTACCACTGTGGTCGGAATGGACACTGGTCACGAGACAGAGAAGAGGACGTGGCAGAGGGCACCCGCAGGGCAGAGAACGGGGACATTCAGAGCACCAATTCTATTTGGAACCACGACAACAATTGGACTGACAAGAAAGAGAGGTGGAGCCATCCAACCACGATTCAGGCACAGTATCACACCACACCACACCACCGCTGGAACATCCGGGCAGGAACGTGACTAACCTATTCGTGTATTATGCTAATATTTCTGATCAAATTATAAACAAGTTACCTACACTAGAGAAAACCGTGAGAGACTAAACTTCGATTTGTGGTGGACACGGGAGCCACCTACTCTGTGATACAAGCCAAATCTCTCCCCAACACTCGCATGAGTGGTAGATCACTGTACTCACTGGGAGCAAGTGGAGTGCAAGTCAGAGAAATGTTGTCCGTTCCCCTCCAGTGTAAATTTGAAAACCACACGTTTAAACATGCATTCCTGATATCTCCGTCATGTCCATTAAAACTGGTAGGCTGTGACATTATTTTTGCTCTGCCAATAAACTTAATATCAACCCCAGAGGGATTAGAGCTCGAGCGTCCATCCCCCTCATCGGTTACTCCTGTAACCCTTGAATTTAAATGGATTTATATTTGGGGGCTGCCCCATCCAGAGTCGAGCATGCCATTACAATGGGCAAAAGGCAGAGTGGGCCCTGCTGCACATCTGCAAACAGATGATGCCCACCCATGTGGTACCAAGCCAGGACACAAATTATGAGGAGCGTTTCTAAGCACAAGCCTCAGTTCACCTAACCACACATACTATGTACTGGCATCCCATGCACTGCGCTGTGTCTGTCAACTTGTCTGTGTGTGTCTGTCAACTTGACTGTGTGTGTCTGTCAACTGTTTGATGTTCTGTCCAGTACTCCCCACATCTCCCTGTCAAAAGGGCCAGAAGATCATTGGAAGGACCTCGGACCTTGGATTAAGCTGTGTCGCCTCGCCACTGATTGGGAGGACACATCTGACCCATATGTCCAGTATTCTACATCACTCCAAGTTCACTCTATGTCACACGTTACCGATGTCCCGGCAATGGCCACAGTTATCGTGGTACGGGACTGTCTCTCACTCCTCTCACCGCTCACACTAATCTTTCTGACCCTCATTCTCCCCTCTGGCCACCAGGGGGATGAGAGAACGGGACAACAGGCTCTTGGTACCTGCCTTCACCATGCCATTGGTCCAAGTGGGAGGCCCTCAGGGCAACCCAATGTATGTGTACAGGCCCTGGACAGCACGACACACACTTTACCGATGTCCCGGCAACGGCCACAGTTATCGTGGTACGGGACTGTCTCTCACTCCTCTCACTGCTCACACTAATCTTTCTGACCCTGTATCTGCAGGTAACGCTCGTGGAGATGAAGCGGCAAAGACAGCTGCTGCCCTGCCAGGCCCACCGTCCACTCTCTGTGCTGGAAAGCTTCCCTCGTCTCTGTTCAGATTTTTGAGTCTTGGCCCTACAAAAAGGCCCACAGGAAGCACACAGAAGTAATAACTCGTGGTTATTTATGATGTTCTTTTATTTTTAATAACTGTGACCACAGGACATAAAGCTGAAATTAATCTAAAATGAAAAAGTTATATAAAATTGTCACTGGGCAGTAATCAATTAGTTGCACATATAGTCTAAATGAATTATACTGAATCAAAATCACTAAATTATACAACACAAAACCAGTATTTACCAGTAAAAATTAACATTATACATGCAAAAGAAAAAGAATGAGATGATGAGCAAGAAGAAAGTATCAGCAAAAGAATTGCATGCGATGATAATTATGGAAGAAAAGTTGAAATGTTGGGAAAAACGAATGTGATAATCGCCAGAGAGAGCAATGACAGAAGGCAATGACGCAATTGAAAGTAGGGACAGTTAAGATAGCAAAGCCCAAGCAGAAAATTCCCCTGCCCTTTATCTGTCTCTGCAGGACAGTTGGAAATCCGACGCCGGACCATCCCCCTCTCTCGAAACTACCTACCCGCCACCCTATCAACCACCACCACCATCCAGCCTGACTGCCCCCTCGTGCCCCGAGCTACACCCCAACGGGCCCCGACCTCGCCTCTTCCACCTTTACCCACCCCAGATGACCTTGACCTGCCAAAAGGACTCCACCCAACAACCTCAGATCAAATCAGATCAGATAAAATTGTCACTGGGCAGTAATCAATTAGCTGCACATATAGTCTAAATCAGGGGTCGCCAACCCGGTGCCCGCAAGCACCATATCAGTCACCCGCAGGCCAGTTCTAAAAATAGACCTAATCACGAACTATCACTGTCTAAAATTTGATTAAATTGTGTTGCCATTCTTTTTGAATTGCATTTACAGTGATGTAAATTAAAAACAAAAAGTATAAAAAATATATAAAAACCTAAAAAAAAAAACTAAAAAAGCAAAACTCGCTAATATGAGAACTCTGACGTAGTACGGGGCAGAGGTCAGGCTAGCACGCATGACAAACTCGACCTTGGTCTTCAGCGGCGGGAAGACGAAAGCAGTTTTTACCAACATAAACATGGCGGAAAAAAGGAAGAAAACATACTATTTTCACAGTGAATGGGAGGAAGAATTATTTTTCACTAATGTTAAAGAAAACTGTGTGTGTCTCATTTGCGGTGCGACTGTGGTGACGGCAAAGCGGCACAACGTTGAAAGACACTTCAGCACTTGTCACAAAAGCTACCATGCTAAGTACCCACCCGGCAGCGAACTACGGACAGAAAAGGCCCGCGAGTTAAAGGCAGCTTTGGACAAACAGCAGTCTTTTTTTACAAGGCCGGTGAAAAACTCTGAAAAATCAACTGAAGCCTCTTTTAGAGCTACACATTTTTTGATAAAGAAGAAGAAGGCATTTTCAGACGGGGAAGTTCTCAAAGAAGCAATGATCATTATTGCTAACACTGTACTTAAAGACGAGAAGAATGGAAGCGATATCCTCTCCACTCTCTCCGATGTACAGCTGGGGCCGAACACGATAGCTCGATGGGTGTCTGCTATGTCTGGGAACTTGACAGAACAGCTGGACCGGGATCTGGCTAGGTGCAGGTGGTTTAGCATCCAGTGCGACGAGTCTGTGGATAACAGCAGTCCCGCACAGCTGATGATCTTTATACGGATGGTATTTGATGATTTCTCCACAAAAGAAGAACTCCTGACACTACTGCCCCTGAAGACAACTACGAGGGGAGTTGACATTTATAACGCAGTGAGGAGTTTTTTCACGGAGAAAAACGTACCACTGGAAAAGCTGGTATCGGTGACTACAGACGGAGCTCCTGCTATGACCGGCCGGCATGCAGGTTTCATCGCACAATGTAAAGGTGACACAGACTTCCCACCATTTCTGCATTACCACTGCATTATTCACCAGCAGGCGATATGTGCAAAAGTTACCGGCTTTGAGCACGTGATGACTCCCGTGGTGAAGATTATAAACGGCATCCGCTACAGCGCTAAACAGCACAGAACATTTAAGGTGCTATTGGAGGAGCTGTCAGCTGAATATGGAGACCTGTTACTGCACACAGAAATCCGATGGCTGAGCAGGGGACGTATTTTGAAATGTTTTTTCTCTCTTTTGGATGAAATCAAAAAGTTCATGCAGTCCAAAGAAGACACCTCTCTGCTGGAGGACACCAAGTTGATACTGGACCTTGCATTTTTAACTGACATTACTGGGAAACTAAACCTTTTGAACTGTGAGCTGCAGGGCAAAGGTAAAACTGTTGCTGACATGATAAGTTCTGTCAATGCATTTAAAACCAAGATGAGCATTTTCGCCATGCATTTACAGACAAAAAAGTGCTGCACTTTCCCTCTGTGCAGTCAGTGCTGGAAGACAATGCTTCTGCATCTGAGACTTTTGACAAAGCTGCAGAAAAGTACTCTCAAGTCATAAACAGTCTTGGGCAAGAGTTTGAGAAGAGGTTTTGTGACTTTGATCAGCTTGAGCCATGTGTGTCATTCATTTCAAATCCTTTCATGCAAGTGGATACAACATGCATTGCTGAGCAACTAAGTGCAACGTTCAACTTGGATGTTGGTCAGGTGGAGATGGAAATTGTAACCTTGCAAAATGACCTCCACCTCAAAGCCAACCAGGCTGCACCAAACTTTTGGTGCCTTGTAAATACTGAAAAGTACAGTGGAGTGTGCACAGCAGCCATGAAAGTTGCCAGCATGTTTGGTTCAACCTATCTGTGTGAATCAGCCTATTCTGATATGGACTTCATTAAGAACAAACACAGAACACGCCTCACTGATGCACATCTGCAAGAGTCACTGAGAGTTGCAGTGTCAACTTATATCCCAGATTACAGTACACTGGTGAAGAACATGCAATGCCAGGCTTCCCACTAACAGATAAAGAAACAAATGACAGATGTTGTTGGTGGCAACATGTCAGTGCCATGGCAAAGATAGATTTAAAATACTGAAAAACTGTTACAGATGTGTTACTAAGTTTAACAGACATGATGATTTGTTTTAATGCAGGGGTGTCCAAAGTGTTCCACAAAGGGCCGTGTGGCTGCAGGTTCTTTTTCAACCCAGCAGCAGCACACCAGACTGGACTCACTTAATCAACTCACCTGACTCTTCAGACAGCTGATTGGTGTGCTTGACTGGTTGCAGGTTCTTGTTCCAAACCATTAATCATTAGCAATCAGTGTCTTCACGTAGAATGTCATTAATATAAAATT
This sequence comes from Lagocephalus sceleratus, assembly GCA_911728415.1. NCBI lineage: Eukaryota > Metazoa > Chordata > Actinopteri > Tetraodontiformes > Tetraodontidae > Lagocephalus > Lagocephalus sceleratus. The sequence continues at coordinate 10,807,413 of CAJVRN010000030.1, read as the reverse complement.
AAAGGTGAACTGTGCAACGTTGTTCTTTCAGAAGTGTGTTATCGAAGTGGTAGCCCTTTGCATTACTCAGTGCCCTTGAAGTAGCTCTCAGGTTCAAAAAGGTTGGCGACCCCTGGTATAAATGAATTATACTGAATCAAAATCACTAAATTATCCAACACAAAACCAGTATTTACCAGTAAAAATTAACATTATACATGCAAAAGAAAAAGAATGAGATGATGAGCAAGAAGAAAGTATCAGCAAAAGAATTGCATGCGATGATAATTATGGAAGAAAAGTTGAAATGTTGGGAAAAACGAATGAGATAACCACCAGAGAGAGCAATGACAGAAGGCAATGATGCAATTGAAAGTAAGGAAAGTTAAGATAGCAAAGCCCAAGCAGAATACTCACCCTTCCCCTTCTTCTGCCCTTTATCCGTCTCTGCAGGACAGCTAGAAATCCGACGCCGGACCATCCGCCTCTCTCGAAACTACCTACCCGCCACCCTATCAACCACCACCACCATCCAGCCTGACTGCCCCCTCGTGCCCTGAGCGACACCCCAATGGCTGAAATTAATCTAAAATGAAAAAGTTATATAAAATTGTCACTGGGCAGTAATCAATTAGCTGCACATATAGTCTAAATGAATTATACTGAATCAAAATCACTAAATTATACAACACAAAACCAGTATTTACCAGTAAAAATTAACATTATACATGCACAAGAAAGCTGGCTAAAGGTAGCCTGAGATGTTCAGTAAGTTAGCTTATTACGCTACCGCGAGTTAGCGTAAAGGCTCATTAGCGATTAGCTTATAGCAGTAATAACATGCTTACTAGAACAAACATTCTGTAAATATCACAGCATACAGTTATCATCTTTTACATGTACAAATTATTATAGTATACTATTAACTAGCTTAACACTAGCTTACCAATGGGCAGTGTGCCACTGTATAGCTCCAAAGCAAATTTAATCGCATGAGATGAACCGTTAACCCGGAAGTCACCAAGCCCCTTTCACACTAAAATGCTCAACTTCAAAACAAATGAAAGAAGACTAAATCTTTAAATAGCCAATTTAAACCTTCATAATAATGATAAATAACACAAAAATTCAGAGGACTTCACACAAAATTCAGAGGACTTAACACTCTCTGTCTGCCATCCAGTCACTCGCCACACAGGACGATAAGAATTTGAAATTCTATTTGCAGGAATTTCGCCGGTGCCTGAAAAGGGCTGGGAAAATCATCAAAGACTCCAGTCACCCAGCACATGGACTCTTCACCCTCCTGCTTTCTGGGAGGCGCTACAGGAGCCAAAGACCACCAGGTACCGGAACAGCTTCTTCCCCACGGCTGTCACACTCCTGAACTCGGCCTCCTGACAGATGAACCACAAGGACACTATGGACTGAAAAACACATAAGCCCACAGCCACCCACACTCACAACAATGACAGACTGTATTCTCATACACACAACAATAGCACATGGACTGAACCGCCATTTACAATTTACCAGGACCTTATGTCCTTATGTCCTGTAACTAATTTAATCTGCACTACTGTAAATATTTCCAATACTGCACTACCACTGTACATACAATCATACTGTTCATAATATTTATAGTTCATATCTTAGCGTTATATAACCCGCTATATACTCACATTCATAGTCGGTTTATAGCCTTCATACATTGGGTTGCCCTGAAGGCCTCCCACTTGGACCAATGGCATGGTGAAGGTGGGTACCAAGGGCCTGTTGTCCCCTTCTCTCATCCCCTGGTGGCCAGAGGGGAGAAAGATCTTCTTGGGCTCACCCCACTGGCTGTCTCTGAGGTTGTTGGGTGGAGTCCTTCTGGCAGGTCAAGGTCATCTGAGGTGGGTAGGGGCCCTTTGCGGTGTAGGAGGTCACAAGGGGGCAGTCAGGCTGGATGTTTTTTGACAAAGCTGCAGAAAAGTACTCTCAAGTCATAAACAGACTTGGGCAAGAGTTTGAGAAGAGGTTTTTTGACTTTGATCAGCTTGAGCCATGTGTGTCATTCATTTCAAATCCTTTCATGCAAGTGGATACAACATGCATTGCTGAGCAACTAAGTGCAACGTTCAACTTGGATGTTGGTCAGGTGGAGATGGAAATTGTAACCTTGCAAAATGACCTCCACCTCAAAGCCAACCAGGCTGCACCAAACTTTTGGTGCCTTGCAAATACTGAAAAGTACAGTGGTGTGTGTACAGCAGCCATGAAAGTTGCCAGCATGTTTGGTTCAACCTATCTGTGTGAATCAGCCTATTCTGATATGAACTTCATTAAGAACAAACACAGAACACGCCTCACTGATGCACATCTGCAAGAGTCATTGAGAGTTGCAGTGTCAACTTACATCCCAGATTACAGTACACTGATGAAGAACATGCAATGCCAGGCTTCCCACTAACAGATAAAGAAACAAATGACAGATGTTGGTGGCAACATGGCAGTGCCATGGCAAAGATAGATTTAAAATACTGAAAAACTGTTACAGATGTGTTACTAAGTTTAACAGACATGATGATTTGTTTTAATGCAGGGGTGTCCAAAGTGTTCCACAAAGGGCCGTGTGGCTGCAGGTTCTTTTTCAACCCAGCAGCAGCACACCAGACTGGACTCACTTAATCAACTCACCTGACTCTTCAGACAGCTGATTGGTCAAACTGTTTGCTGCACTGGTTGCAGGTTCTTGTTCCAACCTGGTCTAAATGAATTATACTGAATCAAAATCACTAAATTATACAACACAAAACCAGTATTTACCAGTAAAAATTAACATTATACATGCAAAAGAAAAAGAATGAGATGATGAGCAAGAAGAAAGTATCAGCAAAAGAATTGCATGCGATGATAATTATGGAAGAAAAGTTGAAATGTTGGGAAAAACGAATGTGATAACCGCCAGAGAGAGCAATGACAGAAGGCAATGAATGCAATTGAAAGTAAGGAAAGTTAAGTTAAGCCCAAGCAGAAAACTCACCCTTCCCCTTCTTCTGCCCTTCTCTATCCGTCTCTGCAGGACAGTTGGAAATCCGACGCCGGACCATCCGCCTCTCTTGAAACTACCTACCCGCCACCCTATCAACCACCACCACCATCCAGCCTGACTGCCCCCTCGTGCCCTGAGCGACACCCCAACAGCTGAAATTAATTTAAAATGAAAAAGTTATATAAAATTGTCACTGGGCAGTAATCAATTAGCTGCACATATAGTCTAAATGAATTATACTGAATCAAAATCACTAAATTATACAACACAAAACCAGTATTTACCAGTAAAAATTAACATTTTACATGCAGAAGAAAGCTGGCTAAAGGTAGCCTGAGATGTTCAGTAAGTTAGCTTATTACGCTAGCGCGAGTTAGCGTAAAGTCTAATTAGCGATTAGCTTATAGCAGTAATAACATGCTTACTAGAACAAACATTCTGTAAATATCACAGCATACAGTTATCATCTTTTACATGTACAAATTATTATAGTATACTATTAACTAGCTTAACATTAGCTTACCAATGGGCAGTGTGCTACTGTATAGCTCCAAAGCAATTTTAATCGCATGAGATGAACCGTTAACCCGGAAGTCACCAAGCCCCTTTCACACTAAAATGCTCAACTTCAAAACAAAAGAAAGAAGACTAAATCTTTAAATAGCCAATTTAAACCTTTATAATAATGATAAATAACACAAAAATTCAGAGGACTTCACACAAAATTCAGAGGACTTAACACTCTCTGTCTGCCATCCAGTCACTCGCCACACAGGACGATAAGAATTTGAAATTCTATTTGCAGGAATTCCGCCGGTGCCTGAAAAGGGCTGGGAAAATCATCAAAGACTCCAGTCACCCAGCACATGGACTCTTCACCCTCCTGCCTTCTGGGAAGCGCTACAGGAGCCAAAGACCACCAGGTACCGGAACAGCTTCTTCCCCACGGCTGTCACACTCCTGAATTCGGCCTCCTGACAGATGAACCACACGGACACTATGAACTGAAAAACACATACGCCCACAGCCACCCACACTCACAACAATGACAGACTGTATTCTCATACACACAACAATAGCACATGGACTGAACCGCCATTTACAATTTACCAGGATCTTATGTCCTTATGTCCTGTAACTAAATTAACCTGCACTACTGTAAATATTTCCAATACTGTACTACCACTGTACATACAATCATACTGTTCATAATATTTATAGTTCATATCTTAGCCTTATATAACCCGTTATATACTCACATTCATAGTCGGTTTATAGCCTTCATACATTGGGTTGCCCTGAGGGCCTCCCACTTGGACCAATGGCATGGTGAAGGTGGGTACCAAGGGCCTGTTGTCCCCTTCTCTCATCCCCTGGTGGCCAGAGGGGAGAAAGATCTTCTTGGGCTCACCCCACAGGCTGTCTCTGAGGTTGTTGGGTGGAGTCCTTCTGGCAGGTCAAGGTCATCTGGGGTGGGTAGAGGTGGAAAGGGCGACCTAGGGGAATCAGAAGACAAGTCTAAGTTACTGTGTAGGAGATGGTTTATTCAGTCAGTCGGTCATGATACATGCATGGAAGCATGCAGAGAGACCTCTACCTATGCGTACAAATTTCGGAACTTATATAGCCTCCAAGGCGCGGACACAGGGCGCCTGCACAGCATGCGCTCGCACCTATCTTGCTGGTGCCAGAAGTTGAATGGTTGAGACATCCCCCTCCCCAGTTGTTCGACGCAGCTCTACTGCACAGCATGTGCTCACACCATCTGAACTGGAAGGCAGAGAAGCCACTTTTGTTTGTAGTTGTATATCAGCCCCCTGCTGGGCCACATTCACAGTTCCAATCAGAGTTCTCTGATTTCTTATCTGACTTTGTCCTTAGAACAGACAAAGTCATTATCATTGGAGACTTTAATATCCATGTAGACATTGTAAATGACAGCTTTAGAAATGACTTCATTTCATTACTTGAGTCAGTTGGTTTCCTCCAGCAGATAAACCAACCAACTCATACCTTCAACCACACCCTAGATCTAGTTCTGACTTATGGTGTTGAGGTAGAACATGTGTCAGTGTTCCCTCAGAACCCACTCCTGTCAGCCCATTCATTGATCACTTTTACATTTATAGTTAAGGATTCTTCTATGCTCAGAACAAAGTCTTACTATAGTAGATGTCTTTCAGATAATGCTGTACCTAAGTTTAAGAAAGTGATCCCTGTGCTAATCCCAGGACCACCGTGTGTTTCCCCAGGGATCAATCATTATAATCTTAGCCCTGCAGAGGTTGACTCTATTGCTGAAGGTGCAGCAGCCTCACTGAGAATCATGCTTGATTCCGTTGCCCGCCTGAAAAAGAAAACAGTAAATCAGAGGAGGTGTGCCCCCTGGTATAATTCACATATCAGGACCCTCAAGCAGAAAGTGCGAAGATTAGAAAGAAAGTGGCATTCTTGTAAAATAGACAGCTATCATGTAGCCTGGAAAGACTGTCTATTAGTTTACAAAAAGGTCCTTCGCAAGGCTAGAACAGCTTATTTTTCTTCTTTAATTGAGGAAAATAAGAGCAACCACAGGTTTCTTTTCAGCACTGTGGCCAAATTAACTAAGAGTCACAGTGCTTTAGACCCACGTATTCCCTCTTCCCTTAGTGGTGAAGACTTCATGAGCTTCTTCACTGATAAAGTTCTAGCTATCAGAGGGAAAGCTAAACAGGCCATCCCAACAACTGGACCATCACCAGATGTGCTGACTGTGGGAACATACAATGAGCCCTTAAACACCTTCAGCCCTATATATTTTTCTGAGGCGTCATCGCTGATTCAGAAATCCAAGACCACCATATGTCTTTTAGATCCCATCCCAACACACCTATTGAAGGATGTTTTACCATTTTACATTGTGCATAACCTGTCACCATTAGTGACAGGTTATGTACCCCGGTCCTACAAGGTGGCAGTGATTAAGCCTTTGCTTAAAAAAACATCACTGGATCCTGAAGTATTAGCAAATTATAGGCCAATATCCAACCTTCCTTTCATTTTTTTAATTCTTGATAAGGTGGTGGTGACTCAGTTACTGGAGCACCTGCAGAGGAACAGCCTGTTTGAGATTCAGTTAGGCTTTAGAGCTCACCACAGCACAGAAACAGCACTTCTTAAAGTTACTAATGATCTTCTCATAGCTTCAGATCATGGACTGGTCTCTATGCTGGTTCTGTTGGATCTCAGTGCTGCTTTTGATACAGTTGATCACAGCATCCTGTTACAGAGACTGGAATATATGATTGGGATTAAAGGTGCAAAACTAGACTGGTTTAGATCATATCTATCTGATAGATACCAGTTTGCTCACGCCCATGGCGTTCCCTCTTCATACAGTAGGGTTAGCCACGGAGTTCCTCAAGGTTCTGTACTTGGACCAATCCTCTTCACCAATCCCCCCCACACACACACACATTTACTTATAGGTATCGCCGCCTTCGGAGCTGCATGATGACCTCTGGCCCGCTGACCCGTTGTATAATGTATTTTGTATTTTTGTGTGTGTTTCTGTGCCTCTCCTTTCCCTCTCCTCTCCTCTCCTCTCCTTCTCCCCTCCTCTCCTCTCCTCTCCTTCTCCCCTCCTCTCCTTCTCCTTCTTCTCCTCTCCCTCTCCTCTCCTCTCCTCTCCTCTCCTCTCCTCTCCTCTCCTCTCCCTCTCCTCTCTCTCCTCTCCTCTCCTCTCTCTTTACCCAGCTGGCCATCAGCAGGAAGGTCCCCCTACATGAGCCTTGTCCTGCTCAAGGTTTCTTCCTGTTAAAAGAGAGTTTTTCGTTGCCACTGTTGCTTGTCTGGGGTTAGGCCCTGGGATTCTGTAAAGTGCCTTGAAACAATTTTGATTGTATAAGACGCTATGTAAATAAAGATTGATTGATTGATTGATTGATTGATTGATTGATTGATTGATTGATTGAGAACCTTGAATTACATGAGGTGAAGTAAAAATAAGCCGTCTTTTAATGTTCCTTTAAAAACTAAATGACTTTTTTCACATCAGTGCACTCTTGCGAAAATGCTTTTTCAAAATGAACTATGGGTTGTATAACTATTGTACACACAAACAAACATGAATTTACACAGTCCTGTGCAGTACTGTGGAATAATTCACGAATGTGAAAAACGTCATGTAATTTTAAAATGAAAGTTAAAAAACAGGTTATTTTCACTTCACCTTATGATTCAAGGTTTTGAAATAGGAAAACATGAAGTTACACAGTCCTGTGCAGTACTGTGGAATAAAACACACTTTGGTCAAAACCCATCTTCCCTCGGTCTGAAACAGCTGTTTTGGCAAATGTGCGCTCATGTGAAAAAAGTCATTTAATTTTAAAAGGAAAGTTAATAAACGGGTTGTTTTCACTTCACCTTATGTAATCCTACGTTTTGCAGACAGGCAACCATGAATTTACGCAGAACTGTGCAGTACTGTGGAATAATTCACTAATGTGAAAAAAGTTATTTAATTTTAAAAGGAAAGTTAAAAAACGGGTTATTTTCATTTCAGCTTATGTAATGAAAGGTTTTGCACATAGCCAAACATGACTTTACGCAGTTCTGTGCTGTACGGTGGAATAATTCACTAATGTGAAACAAGTCATTTAATTTGAAAAGGAAAGTTAAAAAACGGGTTATTTTCATTTAATCTTATGTAATTCAAGGTTTTGCACATAAGCAAACATGAATTCATGCAGTCCTGTGCAGTACTGTGGAATAATTCACTAATGTGAAAAAAGTAATATAAATAAAAAAGGAAAGTTAAAAAACGGGTTATTTTCACTTCACCTGATGTAATTCAAGGTTTTGCACGTAAGCAAACATGAATTTACGCAGTCCTGTGCAGTGTTGTGGAATAATTCACTAATGTGAAAAAAGTCATTTACTTTTAAAAGGATAGTTCAAATACGGGTTGTTTTCACTTCACCTTATGTAATCCTACATTTTGCACACAGGCAAACATGAATTTACGCAGTGCTGTGCAGTATTGTGGAATAATTCACTAATGTGAAAAAAGTCATTTACTTTTAAAGGAAAAGTTAAAATACGGGTTGTTTTCACTTCAATTAATGTAATTCTACGTTTTGCACACAGGCAAACATGAATTTACGCAGAACTGTGCAGTACTGTGGAATAATTCACTAATGTGAAAAAAGTCATTTAATTTGAAAAAGAAAGTTAAAAAACGGGTTATTTTCATTTAATTTTATGTAATTCAAGGTTTTGCACACAGGCAAACATGAATTTACACAGTCCTGTGCAGTATTGTGGAATAATTCACTAATGTGTAAAATGTCAAATAATTTTAAAAGTAAAGTTAAAAAACGGGTTGTTTTCACTTCACATTATGTAATCCTACGTTTTGCACACAGGCAAACATGAATTTACGCAGAACTGTGCAGTACTGTGGAATAATTCACTTATGTGAAAAAAGTAATTTACTTTTAAAGGGAAAGTTAAAATACGGGTTATTTTCACTTCACCTTATGTAATTCAAGGTTTTGCACATAAGGAAACATGAATTTACGCAGTCCTGTGCAGTATTGTGGAATAAATCACTAATGTGAAAAAAGTAATTTACTTTTAAAGGGAAAGTTAAAATACGGGTTGTTTTCACTTCACCTTATGTAATCCTACGTTACGCACACAGGCAAACATGAATTTACGCAGAACTGTGCAGTACTGTGGAATAATTCACTAATGTGAAAAAAGTTATTTAATTTTAAAAGGAAAGTTAAAAAACGGGTTATTTTCATTTCAGCTTATGTAATGAAAGGTTTTGCACACAGGCAAACATGAATTTACGCAGAACTGTGCAGTACTGTGGAATAATTCACTAATGTGAAAAAAAGTCATTTAATTTGAAAAGGAACGTTAAAAAACGGGTTATTTTCATTTAATCTTATGTAATTCAAGGTTTTGCACACAGGCAAACATGAATTTACGCAGAACTGTGCAGTACTGTGGAATAATTCACTAATGTGAAAAAAGTCATTTACTTTTAAAGGGAAAGTTAAAATACGGGTTATTTTCACTTCACCTTATGTAATCCTACGTTTTGCACACAGGCAAATATGAATTTACGCAAAACTGTGCAGTACTGTGGAATTATTCACTAATGTGAAAAAAGTCATTTACTTTTAAAGGGAAAGGTAAAATACGGGTTATTTTCACTTCAATTTATGTAATCCTACGTTTTGCACACATGCAAACATGAATTTACGCAGAACTGTGCAGTACTGTGGAATAATTCACTAATGTGAAAAAAGTTATTTAATTTTCAAAGGAAAGTTAAAAAACGGGTTATTTTCATTTCACCTTATGTAATTAAAGGTTTTGCACACAGGCAAACATGAATTTACGCAGAACTGTGCAGTACTGTGGAATAATTCACTAATGTGAAAAAAGTCATTTACTTTTAAAGGGAAAGTTAAAATACGGGTTGTTTTCACTTCACTTTATGTAATCCTATGTTTTGCAGACAGGCAACCATGAATTTACGCAGAACTGTGCAGTACTGTGGAATAATTCACTAACGTGTAAAATGTCAAATAATTTTAATAGGAAAGTTAAAAAGCAGGTTATTTTCACTTCACCTTATGTAATTGAAGGTTTCACACATAAGCAAACATGAATTTACGCAGAACTGTGCAGTACTGTGGAATTATTCACTAATGTGAAAAAAGTCATTTACTTTTAAAGGGAAAGTTAAAATACGGGTTGTTTTCACTTCAATTTATGTAATCCTACGTTTTGCACACAGGCAAACATGAATTTACGCAGAACTGTGCAATACTGTGGAATAATTCACTAATGTGAAAAAAGTCATTTACTTTTAAAGGGAAAGTTAAAATACGGGTTATTTTCACTTCACCTTATGTAATCCTACGTTTTGCACACAGGCAAACATGAATTTACGCAGAACTGTGCAGTACTGTGGAATAATTCACTAATGTGAAAAAAGTTATTTAATTTTCAAAGGAAAGTTAAAAAACGGGTTATTTTCATTTCACCTTATGTAATTAAAGGTTTTGCACACAGGCAAACATGAATTTACGCAGAACTGTGCAGTACTGTGGAATAATTCACTAATGTGAAAAAAGTCATTTACTTTTAAAGGGAAAGTTAAAATACGGGTTGTTTTCACTTCAATTTATGTAATCCTACGTTTTGCACACAGGCAAACATGAATTTACGCAGAACTGTGCAGTACTGTGGAATAATTCACTAATGTGAAAAAAGTTATTTAATTTTCAAAGGAAAGTTAAAATACGGGTTATTTTCACTTCACCTTATGTAATCCTACGTTTTGCAGACAGCCAACTACGAATTTACGCAGAACTGTGCAGTACTGTGGAATAATTCACTAACGTGTAAAATGTCAAATAATTTTAATAGGAAAGTTAAAAAACAGGTTATTTTCACTTCACCTTATGTAATGGAAGGTTTCACACATAAGCAAACATGAATTTACGCAGAACTGTGCAGTACTGTGGAATAATTCACTAATGTGAAAAAAGTCATTTAATTTGAAAAGGAACGTTAAAAAACGGGTTATTTTGATTTAATCTTATGTAATTCAAGGTTTTCCGCACAGGCAAACATGAATTTACGCAGTCCTGTGCAGTATTGTGGAATAATTCACTAATTTGAAAAAAGTCATTTACTTTTAATGGGAAAGATAAAATACGGGTTATTTTCACTTCACCTTATGTAATCCTACGTTTTGCACACAGGCAAACATGAATTTATGCAGTCCTGTACAGTACTGTGGAATAATTCACTAATGTGAAAAAAGTAATATAATTTTAAAAAGGAAAGTTTAAAAACAGGTTATTTTCACTTCACCTTATGTAATTCAAGGTTTTGCACATAAGCAATCATGAATTTACGCAGTCCTGTGCAGTATTGTGGAATAATTCACTAATGTGAAAAAAGTTATTTACTTTTAAAGGGAAAGTTAAATACGGGTTGTTATCACTTCACCTTATGTAATCCTATAGTTTTACACACAGTCAAACATGAATTTACGCAGAACTGTGTAGTACTGTGGAATAATTCACACATGTGAAAAAAGTAATATAATTTAAAAAGGAAAGTTAAAAAACAGGTTATTTTCACTTCAACTTATGTAATTCAAGGTTTTGGACATAAGGAAACATGAATTTACGCAGTCCTGTGCAGCATTGTGGAATAATTCACTAATGTGAAAAAAGTCATTTAATTTTCAAAGGAAAGTTAAAAAACGGGTTATTTTCATTTCAGCTTATGCAACTTAACGTTTTGCATATAAGCAACCATGAATTTACAGAGTCCTGTGCAGTACTGTGGAATAATTCACTAATGTCAAAAAAGTCATTTACTTTTAAAGGGAAAGGTAAAATACGGGTTATTTTCACTTCAATTTATGTAATCCTACGTTTTGCACACAGGCAAACATGAATTTACGCAGAACTGTGCAGTACTGTGGAATAATTCACTAATGTGAAAAAAGTTATTTAATTTTCAAAGGAAAGTTAAAAAACGGGTCATTTTCATTTCACCTTATGTAATTATAGGTTTTGCACACAGGCAAACATGAATTTACGCAGAACTGTGCAGTACTGTGGAATAATTCACTAATGTGAAAAAAGTCATTTACTTTTAAAGGGAAAGTTAAAATACGGGTTGTTTTCACTTCAATTTATGTAATCCTACGTTTTGCACACAGGCAAACATGAATTTACGCAGAACTGTGCAGTACTGTGGAATAATTCACTAATGTGAAAAAAGTTATTTAATTTTCAAAGGAAAGTTAAAATACGGGTTATTTTCACTTCACCTTATGTAATCCTACGTTTTGCAGACAGGCAACCACGAATTTACGCAGAACTGTGCAGTACTGTGGAATAATTCACTAATGTGAAAAAAGTCATTTAATTTGAAAAGGAACGTTAAAAAACGGGTTATTTTCATTTAATCTTATGTAATTCAAGGTTTTGCACACAGGCAAACATGAATTTACGCAGTCCTGTGCAGTATTGTGGAATAATTCACCAATTTGAAAAAAGTAATTTACTTTTAAAGGGAAAGTTAAAATACGGGTTATTTTCACTTCACCTTATGTAATCCTACGTTTTGCACACAGGCAAATATGAATTTACGCAAAACTGTGCAGTACTGTGGAATTATTCACTAATGTGAAAAAAAGTCATTTACTTTTAAAGGGAAAGTTAAAATACAGGTTGTTTTCACTTCAATTAATGTAATCCTACGTTTTGCACACAGGCAAACATGAATTTACGCAGAACTGTGCAGTACTGTAGAATAATTTACTAATGTGAAAAAAGTCATTTAATTTGAAAAGGAAAGTTAAAAAACGGGTTATTTTCATTTAATCTAATGTAATTCAAGGTTTTGCACACAGGCAAACATGAATTTACGCAGTCCTGTGCAGTATTTTGGAATAATTCACTAATGTGTAAAATGTCAAATAATTTTAAAAGTAAAGTTAAAAAACGGGTTATTTTCATTTCACCTTATGTAATTAAAGGTTTTGCACACAGGTCAACATGAATTTACGCAGAACTGTGCAGTACTGTGGAATAATTCACTAATGTGAAAAAAGTCATTTACTTTTAAAGGGAAAGTTAAAATACGGGTTGTTTTCACTTCAATTTATGTAATCCTACGTTTTGCACACAAGCAAACATTAATTTACGCAGAACTGTGCAGTACTGTGGAATAATTCACTAATGTGAAAAAAGTTATTTAATTTTCAAAGGAAAGTTAAAATACGGGTTATTTTCACTTCACCTCATGTAATCCTACGTTTTGCAGACAGGCAAACATGAATTTACGCAGAACTGTGCAGTACTGTGGAATAATTCACTAACGTGTAAAATGTCAAATAATTTTAATAGGAAAGTTAAAAAGCAGATTATTTTCACTTCACCTTATGTAATTGAAGGTTTCACACATAAGCAAACATGAATTTACGCAGAACTGTGCAGTACTGTGGAATAATTCACTAATGTGAAAAAAGTCATTTACTTTTAAAGGGAAAGTTAAAATACGGGTTGTTTTCACTTCAATTAATGTAATCCTACGTTTTGCACACAGGCAAATATGAATTTACGCAAAACTGTGCAGTACTGTGGAATTATTCACTAATGTGAAAAAAGTCATTTACTTTTAAAGGGAAAGTTAAAATACGGGTTGTTTTCACTTCAATTAATGTAATCCTACGTTTTGCCCACAGGCAAACATGAATTTACGCAGAACTGTGCAGTACTGTGGAATAATTCACTAATGTGAAAAAAGTCATTTACTTTTAAAGGGAAAGTTAAAATACGGGTTGTTTTCACTTCAATTAATGTAATCCTACGTTTTGCACACAGGCAAACATGAATTTACGCAGAACTGTGCAGTACTGTGGAATAATTTACTAATGTGAAAAAAGTCATTTAATTTGAAAAGGAAAGTTAAAAAACGGGTTATTTTCATTTAATCTTATGTAATTCAAGGTTTTGCACACAGGCAAACATGAATTTACGCAGTCCTGTGCAGTATTGTGGAATAATTCACTAATGTGTAAAATGTCAAATAATTTTAAAAGTAAAGTTAAAAAACGGGTTATTTTCATTTCACCTTATGTAATTAAAGGTTTTGCACACAGGCAAACATGAATTTACGCAGAACTGTGCAGTACTGTGGAATAATTCACTAATGTGAAAAAAGTCATTTACTTTTAAAGGGAAAGTTAAAATACGGGTTGTTTTCACTTCAATTTATGTAATCCTACGTTTTGCACACAAGCAAACATTAATTTACGCAGAACTGTGCAGTACTGTGGAATAATTCACTAATGTGAAAAATGTTATTTAATTTTCAAAGGAAAGTGAAAATACGGGTTATTTTCACTTCACCTTATGTAATCCTACGTTTTGCAGACAGGGAACCATGAATTTACGCAGAACTGTGCAGTACTGTGGAATAATTCACTAATGTGTAAAATGTCAAATAATTTTAATAGGAAAGTTAAAAAGCAGGTTATTTTCACTTCACCTTATGTAATTGAAGGTTTCACACATAAGCAAACATGAATTTACGCAGAACTGTGCAGTATTGTGGAATAATTCACTAATGTGAAAAAAGTTATTTACTTTTAAAGGGAAAGTTAAATACGGGTTGTTATCACTTCACCTTATGTAATCCTATAGTTTTACACACAGTCAAACATGAATTTACGCAGAACTGTGTAGTACTGTGGAATAATTCACACATGTGAAAAAAGTAATATAATTTAAAAAGGAAAGTTAAAAAACAGGTTATTTTCACTTCAACTTATGTAATTCAAGGTTTTGGACATAAGGAAACATGAATTTACGCAGTCCTGTGCAGCATTGTGGAATAATTCACTAATGTGAAAAAAGTCATTTAATTTTCAAAGGAAAGTTAAAAAACGGGTTATTTTCATTTCAGCTTATGCAACTTAACGTTTTGCATATAAGCAACCATGAATTTACAGAGTCCTGTGCAGTACTGTGGAATAATTCACTAATGTCAAAAAAGTCATTTACTTTTAAAGGGAAAGGTAAAATACGGGTTATTTTCACTTCAATTTATGTAATCCTACGTTTTGCACACAGGCAAACATGAATTTACGCAGAACTGTGCAGTACTGTGGAATAATTCACTAATGTGAAAAAGTTATTTAATTTTCAAAGGAAAGTTAAAAAACGGGTCATTTTCATTTCACCTTATGTAATTATAGGTTTTGCACACAGGCAAACATGAATTTACGCAGAACTGTGCAGTACTGTGGAATAATTCACTAATGTGAAAAAAGTCATTTACTTTTAAAGGGAAAGTTAAAATACGGGTTGTTTTCACTTCAATTTATGTAATCCTACGTTTTGCACACAGGCAAACATGAATTTACGCAGAACTGTGCAGTACTGTGGAATAATTCACTAATGTGAAAAAAGTTATTTAATTTTCAAAGGAAAGTTAAAATACGGGTTATTTTCACTTCACCTTATGTAATCCTACGTTTTGCAGACAGGCAACCACGAATTTACGCAGAACTGTGCAGTACTGTGGAATAATTCACTAATGTGAAAAAAGTCATTTAATTTGAAAAGGAACGTTAAAAAACGGGTTATTTTCATTTAATCTTATGTAATTCAAGGTTTTGCACACAGGCAAACATGAATTTACGCAGTCCTGTGCAGTATTGTGGAATAATTCACCAATTTGAAAAAAGTAATTTACTTTTAAAGGGAAAGTTAAAATACGGGTTATTTTCACTTCACCTTATGTAATCCTACGTTTTGCACACAGGCAAATATGAATTTACGCAAAACTGTGCAGTACTGTGGAATTATTCACTAATGTGAAAAAAAGTCATTTACTTTTAAAGGGAAAGTTAAAATACGGGTTGTTTTCACTTCAATTAATGTAATCCTACGTTTTGCACACAGGCAAACATGAATTTACGCAGAACTGTGCAGTACTGTAGAATAATTTACTAATGTGAAAAAAGTCATTTAATTTGAAAAGGAAAGTTAAAAAACGGGTTATTTTCATTTAATCTAATGTAATTCAAGGTTTTGCACACAGGCAAACATGAATTTACGCAGTCCTGTGCAGTATTTTGGAATAATTCACTAATGTGTAAAATGTCAAATAATTTTAAAAGTAAAGTTAAAAAACGGGTTATTTTCATTTCACCTTATGTAATTAAAGGTTTTGCACACAGGTCAACATGAATTTACGCAGAACTGTGCAGTACTGTGGAATAATTCACTAATGTGAAAAAAGTCATTTACTTTTAAAGGGAAAGTTAAAATACGGGTTGTTTTCACTTCAATTTATGTAATCCTACGTTTTGCACACAAGCAAACATTAATTTACGCAGAACTGTGCAGTACTGTGGAATAATTCACTAATGTGAAAAAAGTTATTTAATTTTCAAAGGAAAGTTAAAATACGGGTTATTTTCACTTCACCTCATGTAATCCTACGTTTTGCAGACAGGCAAACATGAATTTACGCAGAACTGTGCAGTACTGTGGAATAATTCACTAACGTGTAAAATGTCAAATAATTTTAATAGGAAAGTTAAAAAGCAGATTATTTTCACTTCACCTTATGTAATTGAAGGTTTCACACATAAGCAAACATGAATTTACGCAGAACTGTGCAGTACTGTGGAATAATTCACTAATGTGAAAAAAGTCATTTACTTTTAAAGGGAAAGTTAAAATACGGGTTGTTTTCACTTCAATTAATGTAATCCTACGTTTTGCACACAGGCAAATATGAATTTACGCAAAACTGTGCAGTACTGTGGAATTATTCACTAATGTGAAAAAAGTCATTTACTTTTAAAGGGAAAGTTAAAATACGGGTTGTTTTCACTTCAATTAATGTAATCCTACGTTTTGCCCACAGGCAAACATGAATTTACGCAGAACTGTGCAGTACTGTGGAATAATTCACTAATGTGAAAAAAGTCATTTACTTTTAAAGGGAAAGTTAAAATACGGGTTGTTTTCACTTCAATTAATGTAATCCTACGTTTTGCACACAGGCAAACATGAATTTACGCAGAACTGTGCAGTACTGTGGAATAATTTACTAATGTGAAAAAAGTCATTTAATTTGAAAAGGAAAGTTAAAAAAACGGGTTATTTTCATTTAATCTTATGTAATTCAAGGTTTTGCACACAGGCAAACATGAATTTACGCAGTCCTGTGCAGTATTGTGGAATAATTCACTAATGTGTAAAATGTCAAATAATTTTAAAAGTAAAGTTAAAAAACGGGTTATTTTCATTTCACCTTATGTAATTAAAGGTTTTGCACACAGGCAAACATGAATTTACGCAGAACTGTGCAGTACTGTGGAATAATTCACTAATGTGAAAAAAGTCATTTACTTTTAAAGGGAAAGTTAAAATACGGGTTGTTTTCACTTCAATTTATGTAATCCTACGTTTTGCACACAAGCAAACATTAATTTACGCAGAACTGTGCAGTACTGTGGAATAATTCACTAATGTGAAAAATGTTATTTAATTTTCAAAGGAAAGTGAAAATACGGGTTATTTTCACTTCACCTTATGTAATCCTACGTTTTGCAGACAGGGAACCATGAATTTACGCAGAACTGTGCAGTACTGTGGAATAATTCACTAATGTGTAAAATGTCAAATAATTTTAATAGGAAAGTTAAAAAGCAGGTTATTTTCACTTCACCTTATGTAATTGAAGGTTTCACACATAAGCAAACATGAATTTACGCAGAACTGTGCAGTACTGTGGAATAATTCACTAATGTGAAAAAAGTCATTTACTTTTAAAGGGAAAGTTAAAATACGGGTTGTTTTCACTTCAATTTATGTAATCCTACGTTTTGCACACAGGCAAAAATGAATTTACGCAGAACTGTGCAGTACTGTGGAATAATTCACTAATGTGAAAAAAGTAATTTACTTTTAAAGGGAAAGTTAAAATACGGGTTATTTTCACTTCACCTTATGTAATCCTACGTTTTGCACACAGGCAAACATGAATTTACGCAGAACTGTGCAGTACTGTGGAATAATTTACTAATGTGAAAAAAGTCATTTAATTTGAAAAGGAAAGTTAAAAAACGGGTTATTTTCATTTAATCTTATGTAATTCAAGGTTTTGCACACAGGCAAACATGAATTTACGCAGTCCTGTGCAGTATTGTGGAATAATTCACTAATGTGTAAAATGTCAAATAATTTTAAAAGGAAAGTTAAAAAACGGGTTGTTTTCATTTCACCTTATGTAGTTAAAGGTTTTGCACACAGGCAAACATGAATTTACGCAGAACTGTGCAGTACTGTGGAATAATTCACTAATGTGAAAAAAGTCATTTACTTTTAAAGGGAAAGTTAAAATACGGGTTATTTTCACTTCACCTTATGTAATCCTACGTTTTGCACACAGGCAAACATGAATTTACGCAGAACTGTGCAGTACTGTGGAATAATTCACTAATGTGAAAAAAAGTCATTTAATTTGAAAAGAAACGTTAAAAAACGGGTTATTTTCATTTAATCTTATGTAATTCAAGGTTTTGCACACAGGCAAACATGAATTTACGCAGAACTGTGCAGTACTGTGGAATAATTCACTAATGTGAAAAATGTCAAATAATTTTAAAAGTAAAGTTAAAAAACGGGTTATTTTCACTTCACCTTATGGAATTCAAGGTTTTGCACATAAGCAAACATGAATTTACGCAGAACTGTGCAGTACTGTGGAATAATTCACTAATGTGAAAAAAGTTATTTAATTTTCAAAGGAAAGTTAAAATACGGGTTATTTTCACTTCACCTTATGTAATCCTAAGTTTTGCAGACAGGCAACCACGAATTTACGCAGAACTGTGCAGTACTGTGGAATAATTCTCTAATGTGAAAAAAGTCATTTAATTTGAAAAGGAACGTTAAAAAACGGGTTATTTTCATTTAATCTTATGTAATTCAAGGTTTTGCACACAGGCAAACATGAATTTACGCAGTCCTGTGCAGTATTGTGGAATAATTCACCAATTTGAAAAAAGTAATTTACTTTTAAAGGGAAAGTTAAAATACGGGTTATTTTCACTTCACCTTATGTAATCCTACGTTTTGCAGACAGGCAAATATGAATTTACGCAAAACTGTGCAGTACTGTGGAATTATTCACTAATGTGAAAAAAGTCATTTACTTTTAAAGGGAAAGTTAAAATACGGGTTGTTTTCACTTCAATTTATGTAATCCTACGTTTTGCACACAGGCAAAAATGAATTTACGCAGAACTGTGCAGTACTGTGGAATAATTCACTAATGTGAAAAAAGTCATTTACTTTTAAAGGGAAAGTTAAAATACGGGTTATTTTCACTTCACCTTATGTAATCCTACGTTTTGCACACAGGCAAACATGAATTTACGCAGAACTGTGCAGTAGTGTGGAATAATTCACTAATGTGAAAAAAGTCATTTAATTTGAAAAGGAAAGTTAAAAAACGGGTTATTTTCATTTAATCTTATGTAATTCAAGGTTTTGCACACAGGCAAACATGAATTTACGCAGTCCTGTGCAGTATTGTGGAATAATTCACTAATGTGTAAAATGTCAAATAATTTTAAAAGGAAAGTTAAAAAACGGGTTATTTTCATTTCACCTTATGTAGTTAAAGGTTTTGCACACAGGCAAACATCAATTTACGCAGAACTGTGCAGTACTGTGGAATAATTTACTAATGTGAAAAAAGTCATTTAATTTGAAAAGGAAAGTTAAAAAACGGGTTATTTTCATTTAATCTTATGTAATTCAAGGTTTTGCACACAGGCAAACATGAATTTACGTAGTCCTGTGCAGTATTGTGGAATAATTCACTAATGTGTAAAATGTCAAATAATTTTAAAAGGAAAGTTAAAAAACGGGTTATTTTCATTTCACCTTATGTAGTTAAAGGTTTTGCACACAGGCAAACATGAATTTACGCAGAACTGTGCAGTACTGTGGAATAATTCACTAATGTGAAAAAAAGTCATTTACTTTTAAAGGGAAAGTTAAAATACGGGTTATTTTCACTTCACCTTATGTAATCCTACGTTTTGCACACAGGCAAACATGAATTTACGCAGAACTGTGCAGTACTGTGGAATAATTCACTAATGTGAAAAAAAGTCATTTAATTTGAAAAGGAACGTTAAAAAACGGGTTATTTTCATTTAATCTTATGTAGTTCAAGGTTTTGCACAGAGGCAAACATGAATTTACGCAGAACTGTGCAGTACTGTGGAATAATTCACTAATGTGAAAAAAGTTATTTAATTTTCAAAGGAAAGTTAAAAAACGGGTTATTTTCATTTCACCTTATGTAATGAAAGGTTTTGCACACAGGCAAACATGAATTTACGCCGGAATGTGCAGTACTGTGGAATAATTCACTAATGTGAAAAAAGTCATTTACTTTTAAAGGGAAAGTTAAAATACGGGTTGTTTTCACTTCAATTTATGTAATCCTACGTTTTGCACACAGGCAAACATGAATTTACGCAGAACTGTGCAGTACTGTGGAATAATTCACTAATGTGAAAAAAGTGATTTAATTTTCAAAGGAAAGTTAAAATACGGGTTATTTTCACTTCACCTCATGTAATCCTACGTTTTGCAGACAGGCAACTACGAATTTATGCAGAACTGTGCAGTACTGTGGAATAATTCACTAACGTGTAAAATGTCAAATAATTTTAATAGGAAAGTTAAAAAACAGGTTATTTTCACTTCACCTTATGTAATTGAAGGTTTCACACATAAGCAAACATGAATTTACGCAGAACTGTGCAGTACTGTGGAATAATTCACTAATGTGAAAAAAGTCATTTAATTTGAAAAGGAACGTTAAAAAACGGGTTATTTTGATTTAATCTTATGTAATTCAAGGTTTTCCGCACAGGCAAACATGAATTTACGCAGTCCTGTGCAGTATTGTGGAATAATTCACCAATTTGAAAAAAGTCATTTACTTTTAAAGGGAAAGTTAAAATACGGGTTATTTTCACTTCACCTTATGTAATCCTACGTTTTGCACACAGGCAAACATGAATTTATGCAGTCCTGTGCAGTACTGTGGAATAATTCACTAATGTGAAAAAAGTAATATAATTTTAAAAAGGAAAGTTTAAAAACAGGTTATTTTCACTTCAACTTATGTAATTCAAGGTTTTGCACATAAGCAATCATGAATTTACGCAGTCCTGTGCAGTATTGTGGAATAATTCACTAATGTGAAAAAAGTTATTTACTTTTAAAGGGAAAGTTAAATACGGGTTGTTATCACTTCACCTTATGTAATCCTATAGTTTTACACACAGTCAAACATGAATTTACGCAGAACTGTGCAGTACTGTGGAATAATTCACACATGTGAAAAAAGTAATATAATTTAAAAAGGAAAGTTAAAAAACAGGTTATTTTCACTTCAACTTATGTAATTCAAGGTTTTGGACATAAGGAAACATGAATTTACGCAGTCCTGTGCAGCATTGTGGAATAATTCACTAATGTGAGAAAAGTCATTTAATTTTCAAAGGAAAGTTAAAAAACGGGTTATTTTCATTTCAGCTTATGCAACTTAACGTTTTGCACATAAGCAACCATGAATTTACAGAGTCCTGTGCAGTACTGTGGAATAATTCACTAATGTGAAAAAAGTCATTTACTTTTAAAGGGAAAGTTAAAATACGGGTTGTTTTCACTTCAATTTATGTAATCCTACGTTTTGCACACAGGCAAACATGAATTTACGCAGAACTGTGCAGTACTGTGGAATAATTCACTAATGTGAAAAAAGTCATTTACTTTTAAAGGGAAAGGTAAAATACGGGTTATTTTCACTTCAATTTATGTAATCCTACGTTTTGCACACAGGCAAACATGAATTTACGCAGAACTGTGCAGTACTGTGGAATAATTCACTAATGTGAAAAAAGTTATTTAATTTTCAAAGGAAAGTTAAAATACGGGTTATTTTCACTTCACCTTATGTAATCCTAAATTTTGCAGACAGGCAACCACGAATTTACGCAGAACTGTGCAGTACTGTGGAATAATTCACTAATGTGAAAAAAGTCATTTAATTTGAAAAGGAACGTTAAAAAACGGGTTATTTTCATTTAATCTTATGTAATTCAAGGTTTTGCACACAAGCAAACATGAATTTACGCAGTCCTGTGCAGTATTGTGGAATAATTCACCAATTTGAAAAAAGTAATTTACTTTTAAAGGGAAAGTTAAAATACGGGTTATTTTCACTTCACCTTATGTAATCCTACGTTTTGCACACAGGCAAATATGAATTTACGCAAAACTGTGCAGTACTGTGGAATTATTCACTAATGTGAAAAAAGTCATTTACTTTTAAAGGGAAAGTTAAAATACGGGTTGTTTTCACTTCAATTTATGTAATCCTACGTTTTGCACACAGGCAAAAATGAATTTACGCAGAACTGTGCAGTACTGTGGAATAATTCACTAATGTGAAAAAAGTCATTTACTTTTAAAGGGAAAGTTAAAATACGGGTTATTTTCACTTCACCTTATGTAATCCTACGTTTTGCACACAGGCAAACATGAATTTACGCAGAACTGTGCAGTAGTGTGGAATAATTCACTAATGTGAAAAAAGTCATTTAATTTGAAAAGGAAAGTTAAAAAACGGGTTATTTTCATTTAATCTTATGTAATTCAAGGTTTTGCACACAGGCAAACATGAATTTACGCAGTCCTGTAGAGTATTGTGGAATAATTCACCAATTTGAAAAAAGTCATTTACTTTTAAAGGGAAAGTTAAAATACGGGTTATTTTCACTTCACCTTATGTAATCCTACGTTTTGCACACAGGCAAATATGAATTTACGCAAAACTGTGCAGTACTGTGGAATTATTCACTAATGTGAAAAAAGTCATTTACTTTTAAAGGGAAAGTTAAAATACGGGTTGTTTTCACTTCAATTAATGTAATCCTACGTTTTGCACACAGGCAAACATGAATTTACGCAGAACTGTGCAGTACTGTGGAATAATTCACACATGTGAAAAAAGTTATTTAATTTTCAAAGGAAAGTTAAAATACGGGTTATTTTCACTTCACCTTATGTAATCCTACGTTTTGCAGACAGGCAACCATGAATTTACGCAGAACTGTGCAGTACTGTGGAATAATTCACTAACGTGTAAAATGTCAAATAATTTTAATAGGAAAGTTAAAAAGCAGCTTATTTTCACTTCACCTTATGTAATTGAAGGTTTCACACATAAGCAAACATGAATTTACGCAGAACTGTGCAGTACTGTGGAATAATTCACTAATGTGAAAAAAGTCATTTACTTTTAAAGGGAAAGTTAAAATACGGGTTGTTTTCACTTCAATTAATGTAATCCTACGTTTTGCACACAGGCAAACAAGAATTTACGCAGAACTGTGCAGTACTGTGGAATAATTTACTAATGTGAAAAAAGTCATTTAATTTGAAAAGGAAAGTTAAAAAACGGGTTATTTTCATTTAATCTTATGTAATTCAAGGTTTTGCACACAGGCAAACATGAATTTACGCAGTCCTGTGCAGTATTGTGGAATAATTCACTAATGTGAAAAATGTCAAATAATTTTAAAAGGAAAGTTAAAAAACGGGTTATTTTCATTTCACCTTATGTAGTTAAAGGTTTTGCACACAGGCAAACGTGAATTTACGCAGAACTGTGCAGTACTGTGGAATAATTCACTAATGTGAAAAAAGTCATTTACTTTTAAAGGGAAAGTTAAAATACGGGTTATTTTCACTTCACCTTATGTTATCCTACGTTTTGCACACAGGCAAACATGAATTTACGCAGAACTGTGCAGTACTGTGGAATAATTCACTAATGTGAAAAAAAGTCATTTAATTTGAAAAGGAACGTTAAAAAACGGGTTATTTTCATTTAATCTTATGTAATTCAAGGTTTTGCACACAGGCAAACATGAATTTACGCAGAACTGTGCAGTACTGTGGAATAATTCACTAATGTGAAAAATGTCAAATAATTTTAAAAGGAAAGTTAAAAAACGGGTTATTTTCACTTCACCTTATGGAATTCAAGGTTTTGCACATAAGCAAACATGAATTTACGCAGAACTGTGCAGTACTGTGGAACAATTCACTAATGTGAAAAAAGTCATTTACTTTAAAAGGGAAAGGTAAAATACGGGTTATTTTCACTTCACTTTATGTAATCCTACGTTTTGCACACAGGCAAACATGAATTTACGCAGAACTGTGCAGTACTGTGGAATAATTCACTAATGTGAAAAAAGTTATTTAATTTTCAAAGGAAAGTTAAAAAACGGGTTATTTTCATTTCACTTATGTAATTAAAGGTTTTGCACACAGGCAAACATGAATTTACGCAGAACTGTGCAGTACTGTGGAATAATTCACTAATGTGAAAAAAGTCATTTACTTTTAAAGGGAAAGTTAAAATACGGGTTGTTTTCACTTCAATTTATGTAATCCTACGTTTTGCACACAGGCAAACATGAATTTACGCAGAACTGTGCAGTACTGTGGAATAATTCACTAATGTGAAAAAAGTTATTTAATTTTCAAAGGAAAGTTAAAATACGGGTTATTTTCACTTCACCTTATGTAATCCTACGTTTTGCAGACAGGCAACTACGAATTTATGCAGAACTGTGCAGTACTGTGGAATAATTCACTAACGTGTAAAATGTCAAATAATTTTAATAGGAAAGTTAAAAAACAGGTTATTTTCACTTCACCTTATGTAATTGAAGGTTTCACACATAAGCAAACATGAATTTACGCAGAACTGTGCAGTACTGTGGAATAATTCACTAATGTGAAAAAAGTCATTTACTTTTAAAGGGAAAGTTAAAATACGGGTTATTTTCACTTCACCTTATGTAATCCTACGTTTTGCACACAGGCAAACATGAATTTACGCAGAACTGTGCAGTACTGTGGAATAATTCACTAATGTGAAAAAAGTCAAATAATTTTAAAAGGAAAGTTAAAAAACGGGTTATTTTCATTTCACCTTATGTAGTTAAAGGTTTTGCACACAGGCAAACATGAATTTACGCAGAACTGTGCAGTACTGTGGAATAATTCACTAATGTGAAAAAAGTCATTTACTTTTAAAGGGAAAGTTAAAATACGGGTTGTTTTCACTTCAATTTATGTAATCCTACGTTTTGCACACAGGCAAACATGAATTTACGCAGAACTGTGCAGTACTGTGGAATAATTCACTAATGTGAAAAAAGTTATTTAATTTTCAAAGGAAAGTTAAAATACGGGTTATTTTCACTTCACCTTATGTAATCCTACGTTTTGCAGACAGGCAACTACGAATTTATGCAGAACTGTGCAGTACTGTGGAATAATTCACTAACGTGTAAAATGTCAAATAATTTTAATAGGAAAGTTAAAAAACAGGTTATTTTCACTTCACCTTATATAATTGAAGGTTTCACACATAAGCAAACATGAATTTACGCAGAACTGTGCAGTACTGTGGAATAATTCACTAATGTGAAAAAAGTCATTTACTTTTAAAGGGAAAGTTAAAATACGGGTTATTTTCACTTCACCTTATGTAATCCTACGTTTTGCACACAGGCAAACATGAATTTACGCAGAACTGTGCAGTACTGTGGAATAATTCACTAATGTGAAAAAAGTCAAATAATTTTAAAAGGAAAGTTAAAAAACGGGTTATTTTCATTTCACCTTATGTAGTTAAAGGTTTTGCACACAGGCAAACATGAATTTACGCAGAACTGTGCAGTACTGTGGAATAATTCACTAATGTGAAAAAAGTCATTTACTTTTAAAGGGAAAGTTAAAATACGGGTTATTTTCACTTCACCTTATGTAATCCTACGTTTTGCACACAGGCAAACATGAATTTACGCAGAACTGTGCAGTACTGTGGAATAATTCACTAATGTGAAAAAAAGTCATTTAATTTGAAAAGGAACGTTAAAAAACGGGTTATTTTCATTTAATCTTATGTAATTCAAGGTTTTGCACACAGGCAAACATGAATTTACGCAGAACTGTGCAGTACTGTGGAATAATTCACTAATGTGAAAAATGTCAAATAATTTTAAAAGGAAAGTTAAAAAACGGGTTATTTTCACTTCACCTTATGGAATTCAAGGTTTTGCACATAAGCAAACATGAATTTACGCAGAACTGTGCAGTACTGTGGAATAAGTCACTAATGTGAAAAAAGTCATTTACTTTTAAAGGGAAAGTTAAAATACGGGTTGTTTTCACTTCAATTTATGTAATCCTACGTTTTGCACACAGGCAAACATGAATTTACGCAGAACTGTGCAGTACTGTGGAATAATTCACTAATGTGAAAAAAGTTATTTAATTTTCAAAGGAAAGTTAAAATACGGGTTATTTTCACTTCACCTTATGTAATCCTACGTTTTGCAGACAGGCAACTACGAATTTATGCAGAACTGTGCAGTACTGTGGAATAATTCACTAACGTGTAAAATGTCAAATAATTTTAATAGGAAAGTTAAAAAACAGGTTATTTTCACTTCACCTTATGTAATTGAAGGTTTCACACATAAGCAAACATGAATTTACGCAGAACTGTGCAGTACTGTGGAATAATTCACTAATGTGAAAAAAGTCATTTACTTTTAAAGGGAAAGGTAAAATACGGGTTATTTTCACTTCAATTTATGTAATCCTACGTTTTGCACACAGGCAAACATGAATTTACGCAGAACTGTGCAGTACTGTGGAATAATTCACTAATGTGAAAAAAGTTATTTAATTTTCAAAGGAAAGTTAAAATACGGGTTATTTTCACTTCACTTTATGTAATCCTAAGTTTTGCAGACAGGCAACCACGAATTTACGCAGAACTGTGCAGTACTGTGGAATAATTCTCTAATGTGAAAAAAGTCATTTAATTTGAAAAGGAACGTTAAAAAACGGGTTATTTTCATTTAATCTTATGTAATTCAAGGTTTTGCACACAGGCAAACATGAATTTACGCAGTCCTGTGCAGTATTGTGGAATAATTCACCAATTTGAAAAAAGTAATTTACTTTTAAAGGGAAAGTTAAAATACGGGTTATTTTCACTTCACCTTATGTAATCCTACGTTTTGCAGACAGGCAACCATGAATTTACGCAGAACTGTGCAGTACTGTGGAATAATTCACTAACGTGTAAAATGTCAAATAATTTTAATAGGAAAGTTAAAACGCAGATTATTTTCACTTCACTTTATGTAATTGAAGGTTTCACACATAAGCAAACATGAATTTACGCAGAACTGTGCAGTACTGTGGAATAATTCACTAATGTGAAAAAAGTCATTTACTTTTAAAGGGAAAGTTAAAATACGGGTTGTTTTCACTTCAATTAATGTAATCCTACGTTTTGCACACAGGCAAACATGAATTTACGCAGAACTGTGCAGTACTGTGGAATAATTCACTAATGTGAAAAAAGTTATTTAATTTTCAAAGGAAAGTTAAAATACGGGTTATTTTCACTTCACCTTATGTAATCCTAAGTTTTGCAGACAGGCAACCACGAATTTACGCAGAACTGTGCAGTACTGTGGAATAATTCACTAATGTGAAAAAAGTCATTTAATTTGAAAAGGAATGTTAAAAAACGGGTTATTTTCATTTAATCTTATGTAATTCAAGGTTTTGCACACAGGCAAACATGAATTTACGCAGTCCTGTGCAGTATTGTGGAATAATTCACCAATTTGAAAAAAGTAATTTACTTTTAAAGGGAAAGTTAAAATACGGGTTATTTTCACTTCACCTTATGTAATCCTACGTTTTGCACACAGGCAAACATGAATTTATGCAGTCCTGTGCAGTACTGTGGAATAATTCACTAATGTGAAAAAAGTAATATAATTTTAAAAAGGAAAGTTTAAAAACAGGTTATTTTCACTTCAACTTATGTAATTCAAGGTTTTGGACATAAGGAAACATGAATTTACGCAGTCCTGTGCAGCATTGTGGAATAATTCACTAATGTGAAAAAAGTCATTTAATTTTCAAAGGAAAGTTAAAAAACGGGTTATTTTCATTTCAGCTTATGCAACTTAACGTTTTGCACATAAGCAACCATGAATTTACAGAGTCCTGTGCAGTACTGTGGAATAATTCACTAATGTGAAAAAAGTCATTTACTTTTAAAGGGAAAGTTAAAATACGGGTTGTTTTCACTTCAATTTATGTAATCCTACGTTTTGCACACAGGCAAACATGAATTTACGCAGAACTGTGCAGTACTGTGGAATAATTCACTAATGTGAAAAAAGTCATTTACTTTTAAAGGGAAAGGTAAAATACGGGTTATTTTCACTTCAATTTATGTAATCCTACGTTTTGCACACAGGCAAACATGAATTTACGCAGAACTGTGCAGTACTGTGGAATAATTCACTAATGTGAAAAAAGTTATTTAATTTTCAAAGGAAAGTTAAAATACGGGTTATTTTCACTTCACCTTATGTAATCCTAAGTTTTGCAGACAGGCAACCACGAATTTACGCAGAACTGTGCAGTACTGTGGAATAATTCACTAATGTGAAAAAAGTCATTGACGTTTAAAGGGAAAGTTAAAAAACTGGTTATTTTCATTTCAGCTTGTGTAATTAAAGGTTTTGCACACAGGCAAACATGAATTTACGCAGAACTGTGCAGTACTGTGGAATAATTCACTAATGTGAAAAAAGTCATTTACTTTTAAAGGGAAAGTTAAAATACGGGTTGTTTTCACTTCAATTTATGTAATCCTACGTTTTGCACACAGGCAAACATGAATTTACGCAGAACTGTGCAGTACTGTGGAATAATTCACTAATGTGAAAAAAGTCATTTAATTTGAAAAGGAATGTTAAAAAACGGGTTATTTTCATTTAATCTTATGTAATTCAAGGTTTTGCACACAGGCAAACATGAATTTACGCAGTCCTGTGCAGTATTGTGGAATAATTCACCAATTTGAAAAAAGTAATTTACTTTTAAAGGGAAAGTTAAAATACGGGTTATTTTCACTTCACCTTATGTAATCCTACGTTTTGCACACAGGCAAATATGAATTTACGCAAAACTGTGCAGTACTGTGGAATTATTCACTAATGTGAAAAAAGTCATTTACTTTTAAAGGGAAAGTTAAAATACGGGTTGTTTTCACTTCAATTTATGTAATCCTACGTTTTGCACACAGGCAAAAATGAATTTACGCAGAACTGTGCAGTACTGTGGAATAATTTACTAATGTGAAAAAAGTCATTTACTTTGAAAAGGAAAGTTAAAAAACGGGTTATTTTCATTTAATCTTATGTAATTCAAGGTTTTGCACACAGGCAAACATGAATTTACGCAGTCCTGTGCAGTATTGTGGAATAATTCACTAATGTGTAAAATGTCAAATAATTTTAAAAGGAAAGTTAAAAAACGGGTTATTTTCATTTCACCTTATGTAGTTAAAGGTTTTGCACACAGGCAAACATGAATTTACGCAGAACTGTGCAGTACTGTGGAATAATTCACTAATGTGAAAAAAGTCATTTACTTTTAAAGGGAAAGTTAAAATACGGGTTATTTTCACTTCACCTTATGTAATCCTACGTTTTGCACACAGGCAAACATGAATTTACGCAGAACTGTGCAGTACTGTGGAATAAGTCACTAATGTGAAAAAAGTCATTTACTTTAAAAGGGAAAGGTAAAATACGGGTTATTTTCACTTCAATTTATGTAATCCTACGTTTTGCACACAGGCAAACATGAATTTACGCAGAACTGTGCAGTACTGTGGAATAATTCACTAATGTGAAAAAAGTTATTTAATTTTCAAAGGAAAGTTAAAAAACGGGTTATTTTCATTTCACCTTATGTAATTAAAGGTTTTGCACACAGGCAAACATGAATTTACGCAGAACTGTGCAGTACTGTGGAATAATTCACTAATGTGAAAAAAGTCATTTACTTTTAAAGGGAAAGTTAAAATACGGGTTGTTTTCACTTCAATTTATGTAATCCTACGTTTTGCACACAGGCAAACATGAATTTACGCAGAACTGTGCAGTACTGTGGAATAATTCATAATGTGAAAAAAGTTATTTAATTTTCAAAGGAAAGTTAAAATACGGGTTATTTTCACTTCACCTTATGTAATCCTACGTTTTGCAGACAGGCAACTACGAATTTATGCAGAACTGTGCAGTACTGTGGAATAATTCACTAACGTGTAAAATGTCAAATAATTTTAATAGGAAAGTTAAAAAACAGGTTATTTTCACTTCACCTTATGTAATTGAAGGTTTCACACATAAGCAAACATGAATTTACGCAGAACTGTGCAGTACTGTGGAATAATTCACTAATGTGAAAAAAGTCATTTAATTTGAAAAGGAACGTTAAAAAACGGGTTATTTTGATTTAATCTTATGTAATTCAAGGTTTTCCGCACAGGCAAACATGAATTTACGCAGTCCTGTGCAGTATTGTGGAATAATTCACCAATTTGAAAAAAGTCATTTACTTTTAAAGGGAAAGTTAAAATACGGGTTATTTTCACTTCACCTTATGTAATCCTACGTTTTGCACACAGGCAAACATGAATTTATGCAGTCCTGTGCAGTACTGTGGAATAATTCACTAATGTGAAAAAAGTAATATAATTTTAAAAAGGAAAGTTTAAAAACAGGTTATTTTCACTTCAACTTATGTAATTCAAGGTTTTGGACATAAGGAAACATGAATTTACGCAGTCCTGTGCAGCATTGTGGAATAATTCACTAATGTGAAAAAAGTCATTTAATTTTCAAAGGAAAGTTAAAAAACGGGTTATTTTCATTTCAGCTTATGCAACTTAACGTTTTGCACATAAGCAACCATGAATTTACAGAGTCCTGTGCAGTACTGTGGAATAATTCACTAATGTGAAAAAAGTCATTTACTTTTAAAGGGAAAGGTAAAATACGGGTTATTTTCACTTCAATTTATGTAATCCTACGTTTTGCACACAGGCAAACATGAATTTACGCAGAACTGTGCAGTACTGTGGAATAATTCACTAATGTGAAAAAAGTTATTTAATTTTCAAAGGAAAGTTAAAATACGGGTTATTTTCACTTCACCTTATGTAATCCTACGTTTTGCACACAGGCAAACATGAATTTACGCAGAACTGTGCAGTACTGTGGAATAATTCACTAATGTGAAAAAAGTTATTTAATTTTCAAAGGAAAGTTAAAATACGGGTTATTTTCACTTCACCTTATGTAATCCTAAGTTTTGCAGACAGGCAACCACGAATTTACGCAGAACTGTGCAGTACTGTGGAATAATTCACTAATGTGAAAAAAGTCATTTAATTTGAAAAGGAACGTTAAAAAACGGGTTATTTTCATTTAATCTTATGTAATTCAAGGTTTTGCACACAGGCAAACATGAATTTACGCAGTCCTGTGCAGTATTGTGGAATAATTCACTAATGTGTAAAATGTCAAATAATTTTAAAAGGAAAGTTAAAAAACGGGTTATTTTCATTTCACCTTATGTAATTAAAGGTTTTGCACACAGGCAAACATGAATTTACGCAGAACTGTGCAGTACTGTGGAATAATTCACTAATGTGAAAAAAGTCATTTACTTTTAAAGGGAAAGTTAAAATACGGGTTATTTTCACTTCACCTTATGTAATCCTACGTTTTGCACACAGGCAAACATGAATTTATGCAGAACTGTGCAGTACTGTGGAATAATTCACTAATGTGAAAAAAAGTCATTTAATTTGAAAAGGAACGTTAAAAAACGGGTTATTTTCATTTAATCTTATGTAATTCAAGGTTTTGCACAGAGGCAAACATGAATTTACGCAGAACTGTGCAGTACTGTGGAATAATTCACTAATGTGAAAAATGTCAAATAATTTTAAAAGTAAAGTTAAAAAACGGGTTATTTTCACTTCACCTTATGTAATCCTACGTTTTGGACACAGGCAACCATGAATTTACGCAGAACTGTGCAGTACTGTGGAATAAGTCACTAATGTGAAAAAAGTCATTTACTTTAAAAGGGAAAGGTAAAATACGGGTTATTTTCACTTCAATTTATGTAATCCTACGTTTTGCACACAGGCAAACATGAATTTACGCAGAACTGTGCAGTACTGTGGAATAATTCACTAATGTGAAAAAAGTTATTTAATTTTCAAAGGAAAGTTAAAAAACGGGTTATTTTCATTTCACCTTATGTAATTAAAGGTTTTGCACACAGGCAAACATGAATTTACGCAGAACTGTGCAGTACTGTGGAATAATTCACTAATGTGAAAAAAGTCATTTACTTTTAAAGGGAAAGTTAAAATACGGGTTGTTTTCACTTCAATTTATGTAATCCTACGTTTTGCACACAGGCAAACATGAATTTACGCAGAACTGTGCAGTACTGTGGAATAATTCACTAATGTGAAAAAAGTTATTTAATTTTCAAAGGAAAGTTAAAATACGGGTTATTTTCACTTCACCTTATGTAATCCTACGTTTTGGACACAGGCAACCATGAATTTACGCAGAACTGTGCAGTACTGTGGAATAATTCACTAATGTTTAAAATGTCAAATAATTTTAAAAGGAAAGTTAAAAAGCAGGTTATTTTCACTTCACCTTATGTAATTGAAGGTTTCACACATAAGCAAACATGAATTTACGCAGTCCTGTGCAGTATTGTGGAATAATTCACTAATGTGAAAAAAGTCATTTACTTTTAAAGGGAAAGTTAAAATACGGGTTGGTTTCACTTCACCTTATGTAATCCTACGTTTTGCACACAGGCAAACATGAATTTACGCAGAACTGTGCAGTACTGTGGAATAATTCACTAATGTGAAAAAAGTTATTTAATTTTCAAAGGAAAGTTAAAATACGGGTTATTTTCACTTCACTTTATGTAATCCTAAGTTTTGCAGACAGGCAACCACGAATTTACGCAGAACTGTGCAGTACTGTGGAATAATTCTCTAATGTGAAAAAAGTCATTTAATTTGAAAAGGAACGTTAAAAAACGGGTTATTTTCATTTAATCTTATGTAATTCAAGGTTTTGCACACAGGCAAACATGAATTTACGCAGTCCTGTGCAGTATTGTGGAATAATTCACCAATTTGAAAAAAGTAATTTACTTTTAAAGGGAAAGTTAAAATACGGGTTATTTTCACTTCACCTTATGTAATCCTACGTTTTGCAGACAGGCAACCATGAATTTACGCAGAACTGTGCAGTACTGTGGAATAATTCACTAACGTGTAAAATGTCAAATAATTTTAATAGGAAAGTTAAAACGCAGATTATTTTCACTTGACCTTATGTAATTGAAGGTTTCACACATAAGCAAACATGAATTTACGCAGAACTGTGCAGTACTGTGGAATAATTCACTAATGTGAAAAAAGTCATTTACTTTTAAAGGGAAAGTTAAAATACGGGTTGTTTTCACTTCAATTAATGTAATCCTACGTTTTGCACACAGGCAAACATGAATTTACGCAGAACTGTGCAGTACTGTGGAATAATTCACTAATGTGAAAAAAGTTATTTAATTTTCAAAGGAAAGTTAAAATACGGGTTATTTTCACTTCACCTTATGTAATCCTAAGTTTTGCAGACAGGCAACCACAAATTTACGCAGAACTGTGCAGTACTGTGGAATAATTCACTAATGTGAAAAAAGTCATTTAATTTGAAAAGGAATGTTAAAAAACGGGTTATTTTCATTTAATCTTATGTAATTCAAGGTTTTGCACACAGGCAAACATGAATTTACGCAGTCCTGTGCAGTATTGTGGAATAATTCACCAATTTGAAAAAAGTAATTTACTTTTAAAGGGAAAGTTAAAATACGGGTTATTTTCACTTCACCTTATGTAATCCTACGTTTTGCACACAGGCAAATATGAATTTACGCAAAACTGTGCAGTACTGTGGAATTATTCACTAATGTGAAAAAAGTCATTTACTTTTAAAGGGAAAGTTAAAATACGGGTTGTTTTCACTTCAATTTATGTAATCCTACGTTTTGCACACAGGCAAAATGAATTTACGCAGAACTGTGCAGTACTGTGGAATAATTTACTAATGTGAAAAAAGTCATTTACTTTGAAAAGGAAAGTTAAAAAACGGGTTATTTTCATTTAATCTTATGTAATTCAAGGTTTTGCACACAGGCAAACATGAATTTACGCAGTCCTGTGCAGTATTGTGGAATAATTCACCAATTTGAAAAAAGTAATTTACTTTTAAAGGGAAAGTTAAAATACGGGTTATTTTCACTTCACCTTATGTAATCCTACGTTTTGCAGACAGGCAACCATGAATTTACGCAGAACTGTGCAGTACTGTGGAATAATTCACTAACGTGTAAAATGTCAAATAATTTTAATAGGAAAGTTAAAACGCAGATTATTTTCACTTGACCTTATGTAATTGAAGGTTTCACACATAAGCAAACATGAATTTACGCAGAACTGTGCAGTACTGTGGAATAATTCACTAATGTGAAAAAAGTCATTTACTTTTAAAGGGAAAGTTAAAATACGGGTTGTTTTCACTTCAATTAATGTAATCCTACGTTTTGCACACAGGCAAACATGAATTTACGCAGAACTGTGCAGTACTGTGGAATAATTCACTAATGTGAAAAAAGTTATTTAATTTTCAAAGGAAAGTTAAAATACGGGTTATTTTCACTTCACCTTATGTAATCCTAAGTTTTGCAGACAGGCAACCACAAATTTACGCAGAACTGTGCAGTACTGTGGAATAATTCACTAATGTGAAAAAAGTCATTTAATTTGAAAAGGAATGTTAAAAAACGGGTTATTTTCATTTAATCTTATGTAATTCAAGGTTTTGCACACAGGCAAACATGAATTTACGCAGTCCTGTGCAGTATTGTGGAATAATTCACCAATTTGAAAAAAGTAATTTACTTTTAAAGGGAAAGTTAAAATACGGGTTATTTTCACTTCACCTTATGTAATCCTACGTTTTGCACACAGGCAAATATGAATTTACGCAAAACTGTGCAGTACTGTGGAATTATTCACTAATGTGAAAAAAGTCATTTACTTTTAAAGGGAAAGTTAAAATACGGGTTGTTTTCACTTCAATTTATGTAATCCTACGTTTTGCACACAGGCAAAAATGAATTTACGCAGAACTGTGCAGTACTGTGGAATAATTTACTAATGTGAAAAAAGTCATTTACTTTGAAAAGGAAAGTTAAAAAACGGGTTATTTTCATTTAATCTTATGTAATTCAAGGTTTTGCACACAGGCAAACATGAATTTACGCAGTCCTGTGCAGTATTGTGGAATAATTCACTAATGTGTAAAATGTCAAATAATTTTAAAAGGAAAGTTAAAAAACGGGTTATTTTCATTTCACCTTATGTAGTTAAAGGTTTTGCACACAGGCAAACATGAATTTACGCAGAACTGTGCAGTACTGTGGAATAATTCACTAATGTGAAAAAAGTCATTTACTTTTAAAGGGAAAGTTAAAATACGGGTTATTTTCACTTCACCTTATGTAATCCTACGTTTTGCACACAGGCAAACATGAATTTACGCAGAACTGTGCAGTACTGTGGAATAAGTCACTAATGTGAAAAAAGTCATTTACTTTAAAAGGGAAAGGTAAAATACGGGTTATTTTCACTTCAATTTATGTAATCCTACGTTTTGCACACAGGCAAACATGAATTTACGCAGAACTGTGCAGTACTGTGGAATAATTCACTAATGTGAAAAAAGTCATTGACGTTTAAAGGGAAAGTTAAAAAACTGGTTATTTTCATTTCAGCTTGTGTAATTAAAGGTTTTGCACACAGGCAAACATGAATTTACGCAGAACTGTGCAGTACTGTGGAATAATTCACTAATGTGAAAAAAGTCATTTACTTTTAAAGGGAAAGTTAAAATACGGGTTGTTTTCACTTCAATTTATGTAATCCTACGTTTTGCACACAGGCAAACATGAATTTACGCAGTCCTGTGCAGTATTGTGGAATAATTCACTAATGTGTAAAATGTCAAATAATTTTAAAAGGAAAGTTAAAAAGCAGGTTATTTTCACTTCACCTTATGTAATTGAAGGTTTCACACATAAGCAAACATGAATTTACGCAGTCCTGTGCAGTATTGTGGAATAATTCACTAATGTGAAAAAAGTCATTTACTTTAAAAGGGAAAGTTTAAATACGGGTTGTTTTCACTTCACCTTATGTAATCCTACGTTTTGCACACAGGCAAACATGAATTTACGCAGAACTGTACAGTACTGTGGAATAATTCACTAATGTGAAAAAAGTCATTTACTTTTAAAGGGAAAGTTAAAATACGGGTTATTTTCACTTCACTTTATGTAATCCTACGTTTTGCACACAGGCAAACATGAATTTACGCAGAACTGTGCAGTACTGTGGAATAATTCACTAATGTGAAAAAAAGTCATTTAATTTGAAAAGGAACGTTAAAAAACGGGTTATTTTCATTTAATCTTATGTAATTCAAGGTTTTGCACAGAGGCAAACATGAATTTACGCAGAACTGTGCAGTACTGTGGAATAATTCACTAATGTGAAAAATGTCAAATAATTTTAAAAGTAAAGTTAAAAAACGGGTTATTTTCACTTCACCTTATGGAATTCAAGGTTTTGCACATAAGCAAACATGAATTTACGCAGAACTGTGCAGTACTGTGGAATAAGTCACTAATGTGAAAAAAGTCATTTACTTTAAAAGGGAAAGGTAAAATACGGGTTATTTTCACTTCAATTTATGTAATCCTACGTTTTGCACACAGGCAAACATGAATTTACGCAGAACTGTGCAGTACTGTGGAATAATTCACTAATGTGAAAAAAGTTATTTAATTTTCAAAGGAAAGTTAAAAAACGGGTTATTTTCATTTCACCTTATGTAATTAAAGGTTTTGCACACAGGCAAACATGAATTTACGCAGAACTGTGCAGTACTGTGGAATAATTCACTAATGTGAAAAAAGTCATTTACTTTTAAAGGGAAAGTTAAAATACGGGTTGTTTTCACTTCAATTTATGTAATCCTACGTTTTGCACACAGGCAAACATGAATTTACGCAGAACTGTGCAGTACTGTGGAATAATTCACATATGTGAAAAAAGTACTATAATTTAAAAAGGAAAGTTAAAAAATAGGTTATTTTCACTTCACCTTATGTAATTCAAGGTTTTGCACATAAGGAAACATGAATTTACGCAGTCCTGTGCAGCATTGTGGAATAATTCACTAATGTGAAAAAAGTCATTTACTTTTAAAGGGAAAGTTAAAATACGGGTTGTTTTCACTTCAATTTATGTAATCCAACGTTTTGCACACAGGCAAACATGAATTTACGCAGAACTGTGCAGTACTGTGGAATAATTCACTAATGTGAAAAAAGTTATTTAATTTTCAAAGGAAAGTTAAAATACGGGTTATTTTCACTTCACCTTATGTAATCCTACGTTTTGCACACAGGCAACCATGAATTTACGCAGAACTGTGCAGTACTGTGGAATAATTCACTAATGTTTAAAATGTCAAATAATTTTAAAAGTAAAGTTAAAAAACGGGTTATTTTCACTTCACCTTATGGAATTCAAGGTTTTGCACATAAGCAAACATGAATTTACGCAGAACTGTGCAGTACTGTGGAATAAGTCACTAATGTGAAAAAAGTCATTTACTTTAAAAGGGAAAGGTAAAATACGGGTTATTTTCACTTCAATTTATGTAATCCTACGTTTTGCACACAGGCAAACATGAATTTACGCAGAACTGTGCAGTACTGTGGAATAATTCACTAATGTGAAAAAAGTTATTTAATTTTCAAAGGAAAGTTAAAAAACGGGTTATTTTCATTTCACCTTATGTAATTAAAGGTTTTGCACACAGGCAAACATGAATTTACGCAGAACTGTGCAGTACTGTGGAATAATTCACTAATGTGAAAATTGTCATTTACTTTTAAAGGGAAAGTTAAAATACGGGTTGTTTTCACTTCAATTTATGTAATCCTACGTTTTGCACACAGGCAAACATGAATTTACGCAGAACTGTGCAGTACTGTGGAATAATTCACATATGTGAAAAAAGTACTATAATTTAAAAAGGAAAGTTAAAAAATAGGTTATTTTCACTTCACCTTATGTAATTCAAGGTTTTGCACATAAGGAAACATGAATTTACGCAGTCCTGTGCAGCATTGTGGAATAATTCACTAATGTGAAAAAAGTCATTTACTTTTAAAGGGAAAGTTAAAATACGGGTTGTTTTCACTTCAATTTATGTAATCCTACGTTTTGCACACAGGCAAACATGAATTTACGCAGAACTGTGCAGTACTGTGGAATAATTCACTAATGTGAAAAAAGTTATTTAATTTTCAAAGGAAAGTTAAAATACGGGTTATTTTCACTTCACCTTATGTAATCCTACGTTTTGCACACAGGCAACCATGAATTTACGCAGAACTGTGCAGTACTGTGGAATAATTCACTAATGTTTAAAATGTCAAATAATTTTAAAAGGAAAGTTAAAAAGCAGGTTATTTTCACTTCACCTTATGTAATTGAAGGTTTCACACATAAGCAAACATGAATTTACGCAGTCCTGTGCAGTATTGTGGAATAATTCACTAATGTGAAAAAAGTCATTTACTTTTAAAGGGAAAGTTAAAATACGGGTTGGTTTCACTTCACCTTATGTAATCCTACGTTTTGCACACAGGCAAACATGAATTTACGCAGAACTGTGCAGTACTGTGGAATAATTCACTAATGTGAAAAAAGTTATTTAATTTTCAAAGGAAAGTTAAAATACGGGTTATTTTCACTTCACTTTATGTAATCCTAAGTTTTGCAGACAGGCAACCACGAATTTACGCAGAACTGTGCAGTACTGTGGAATAATTCTCTAATGTGAAAAAAGTCATTTAATTTGAAAAGGAACGTTAAAAAACGGGTTATTTTCATTTAATCTTATGTAATTCAAGGTTTTGCACACAGGCAAACATGAATTTACGCAGTCCTGTGCAGTATTGTGGAATAATTCACCAATTTGAAAAAAGTAATTTACTTTTAAAGGGAAAGTTAAAATACGGGTTATTTTCACTTCACCTTATGTAATCCTACGTTTTGCAGACAGGCAACCATGAATTTACGCAGAACTGTGCAGTACTGTGGAATAATTCACTAACGTGTAAAATGTCAAATAATTTTAATAGGAAAGTTAAAACGCAGATTATTTTCACTTGACCTTATGTAATTGAAGGTTTCACACATAAGCAAACATGAATTTACGCAGAACTGTGCAGTACTGTGGAATAATTCACTAATGTGAAAAAAGTCATTTACTTTTAAAGGGAAAGTTAAAATACGGGTTGTTTTCACTTCAATTAATGTAATCCTACGTTTTGCACACAGGCAAACATGAATTTACGCAGAACTGTGCAGTACTGTGGAATAATTCACTAATGTGAAAAAAGTTATTTAATTTTCAAAGGAAAGTTAAAATACGGGTTATTTTCACTTCACCTTATGTAATCCTAAGTTTTGCAGACAGGCAACCACAAATTTACGCAGAACTGTGCAGTACTGTGGAATAATTCACTAATGTGAAAAAAAGTCATTTAATTTGAAAAGGAATGTTAAAAAACGGGTTATTTTCATTTAATCTTATGTAATTCAAGGTTTTGCACACAGGCAAACATGAATTTACGCAGTCCTGTGCAGTATTGTGGAATAATTCACCAATTTGAAAAAAGTAATTTACTTTTAAAGGGAAAGTTAAAATACGGGTTATTTTCACTTCACCTTATGTAATCCTACGTTTTGCACACAGGCAAATATGAATTTACGCAAAACTGTGCAGTACTGTGGAATTATTCACTAATGTGAAAAAAGTCATTTACTTTTAAAGGGAAAGTTAAAATACGGGTTGTTTTCACTTCAATTTATGTAATCCTACGTTTTGCACACAGGCAAAAATGAATTTACGCAGAACTGTGCAGTACTGTGGAATAATTTACTAATGTGAAAAAAGTCATTTACTTTGAAAAGGAAAGTTAAAAAACGGGTTATTTTCATTTAATCTTATGTAATTCAAGGTTTTGCACACAGGCAAACATGAATTTACGCAGTCCTGTGCAGTATTGTGGAATAATTCACTAATGTGTAAAATGTCAAATAATTTTAAAAGGAAAGTTAAAAAACGGGTTATTTTCATTTCACCTTATGTAGTTAAAGGTTTTGCACACAGGCAAACATGAATTTACGCAGAACTGTGCAGTACTGTGGAATAATTCACTAATGTGAAAAAAGTCATTTACTTTTAAAGGGAAAGTTAAAATACGGGTTATTTTCACTTCACCTTATGTAATCCTACGTTTTGCACACAGGCAAACATGAATTTACGCAGAACTGTGCAGTACTGTGGAATAAGTCACTAATGTGAAAAAAGTCATTTACTTTAAAAGGGAAAGGTAAAATACGGGTTATTTTCACTTCAATTTATGTAATCCTACGTTTTGCACACAGGCAAACATGAATTTACGCAGAACTGTGCAGTACTGTGGAATAATTCACTAATGTGAAAAAAGTTATTTAATTTTCAAAGGAAAGTTAAAAAACGGGTTATTTTCATTTCACCTTATGTAATTAAAGGTTTTGCACACAGGCAAACATGAATTTACGCAGAACTGTGCAGTACTGTGGAATAATTCACTAATGTGAAAAAAGTCATTTACTTTTAAAGGGAAAGTTAAAATACGGGTTGTTTTCACTTCAATTTATGTAATCCTACGTTTTGCACACAGGCAAACATGAATTTACGCAGAACTGTGCAGTATTGTGGAATAATTCATAATGTGAAAAAAGTTATTTAATTTTCAAAGGAAAGTTAAAATACGGGTTATTTTCACTTCACCTTATGTAATCCTACGTTTTGCAGACAGGCAACTACGAATTTATGCAGAACTGTGCAGTACTGTGGAATAATTCACTAACGTGTAAAATGTCAAATAATTTTAATAGGAAAGTTAAAAAACAGGTTATTTTCACTTCACCTTATGTAATTGAAGGTTTCACACATAAGCAAACATGAATTTACGCAGAACTGTGCAGTACTGTGGAATAATTCACTAATGTGAAAAAAGTCATTTAATTTGAAAAGGAACGTTAAAAAACGGGTTATTTTGATTTAATCTTATGTAATTCAAGGTTTTCCGCACAGGCAAACATGAATTTACGCAGTCCTGTGCAGTATTGTGGAATAATTCACCAATTTGAAAAAAGTCATTTACTTTTAAAGGGAAAGTTAAAATACGGGTTATTTTCACTTCACCTTATGTAATCCTACGTTTTGCACACAGGCAAACATGAATTTATGCAGTCCTGTGCAGTACTGTGGAATAATTCACTAATGTGAAAAAAGTAATATAATTTTAAAAAGGAAAGTTTAAAAACAGGTTATTTTCACTTCAACTTATGTAATTCAAGGTTTTGGACATAAGGAAACATGAATTTACGCAGTCCTGTGCAGCATTGTGGAATAATTCACTAATGTGAAAAAAGTCATTTAATTTTCAAAGGAAAGTTAAAAAACGGGTTATTTTCATTTCAGCTTATGCAACTTAACGTTTTGCACATAAGCAACCATGAATTTACAGAGTCCTGTGCAGTACTGTGGAATAATTCACTAATGTGAAAAAAAGTCATTTACTTTTAAAGGGAAAGGTAAAATACGGGTTATTTTCACTTCAATTTATGTAATCCTACGTTTTGCACACAGGCAAACATGAATTTACGCAGAACTGTGCAGTACTGTGGAATAATTCACTAATGTGAAAAAAGTTATTTAATTTTCAAAGGAAAGTTAAAATACGGGTTATTTTCACTTCACCTTATGTAATCCTACGTTTTGCACACAGGCAAACATGAATTTACGCAGAACTGTGCAGTACTGTGGAATAATTCACTAATGTGAAAAAAGTTATTTAATTTTCAAAGGAAAGTTAAAATACGGGTTATTTTCACTTCACCTTATGTAATCCTAAGTTTTGCAGACAGGCAACCACGAATTTACGCAGAACTGTGCAGTACTGTGGAATAATTCACTAATGTGAAAAAAGTCATTTAATTTGAAAAGGAACGTTAAAAAACGGGTTATTTTCATTTAATCTTATGTAATTCAAGGTTTTGCACACAGGCAAACATGAATTTACGCAGTCCTGTGCAGTATTGTGGAATAATTCACTAATGTGTAAAATGTCAAATAATTTTAAAAGGAAAGTTAAAAAACGGGTTATTTTCATTTCACCTTATGTAGTTAAAGGTTTTGCACACAGGCAAACATGAATTTACGCAGAACTGTGCAGTACTGTGGAATAATTCACTAATGTGAAAAAAGTCATTTACTTTTAAAGGGAAAGTTAAAATACGGGTTATTTTCACTTCACCTTATGTAATCCTACGTTTTGCACACAGGCAAACATGAATTTATGCAGAACTGTGCAGTACTGTGGAATAATTCACTAATGTGAAAAAAGTCATTTAATTTGAAAAGGAATGTTAAAAAACGGGTTATTTTCATTTAATCTTATGTAATTCAAGGTTTTGCACAGAGGCAAACATGAATTTACGCAGAACTGTGCAGTACTGTGGAATAATTCACTAATGTGAAAATGTCAAATAATTTTAAAAGTAAAGTTAAAAAACGGGTTATTTTCACTTCACCTTATGGAATTCAAGGTTTTGCACATAAGCAAACATGAATTTACGCAGAACTGTGCAGTACTGTGGAATAAGTCACTAATGTGAAAAAAGTCATTTACTTTAAAAGGGAAAGGTAAAATACGGGTTATTTTCACTTCAATTTATGTAATCCTACGTTTTGCACACAGGCAAACATGAATTTACGCAGAACTGTGCAGTACTGTGGAATAATTCACTAATGTGAAAAAAGTTATTTAATTTTCAAAGGAAAGTTAAAAAACGGGTTATTTTCATTTCACCTTATGTAATTAAAGGTTTTGCACACAGGCAAACATGAATTTACGCAGAACTGTGCAGTACTGTGGAATAATTCACTAATGTGAAAAAAGTCATTTACTTTTAAAGGGAAAGTTAAAATACGGGTTGTTTTCACTTCAATTTATGTAATCCTACGTTTTGCACACAGGCAAACATGAATTTACGCAGAACTGTGCAGTACTGTGGAATAATTCACTAATGTGAAAAAAGTTATTTAATTTTCAAAGGAAAGTCAAAATACGGGTTATTTTCACTTCACCTTATGTAATCCTACGTTTTGCAGACAGGCAACTACGAATTTATGCAGAACTGTGCAGTACTGTGGAATAATTCACTAACGTGTAAAATGTCAAATAATTTTAATAGGAAAGTTAAAAAACAGGTTATTTTCACTTCACCTTATGTAATTGAAGGTTTCACACATAAGCAAACATGAATTTACGCAGAACTGTGCAGTACTGTGGAATAATTCACTAATGTGAAAAAAGTCATTTAATTTGAAAAGGAACGTTTAAAAAACGGGTTATTTTGATTTAATCTTATGTAATTCAAGGTTTTCCGCACAGGCAAACATGAATTTACGCAGTCCTGTGCAGTATTGTGGAATAATTCACCAATTTGAAAAAAGTCATTTACTTTTAAAGGGAAAGTTAAAATACGGGTTATTTTCACTTCACCTTATGTAATCCTACGTTTTGCACACAGGCAAACATGAATTTATGCAGTCCTGTGCAGTACGGTGGAATAATTCACTAATGTGAAAAAAGTAATATAATTTTAAAAAGGAAAGTTTAAAAAACAGGTTATTTTCACTTCACCTTATGTAATTCAAGGTTTTGCACATAAGCAATCATGAATTTACGCAGTCCTGTGCAGTATTGTGGAATAATTCACTAATGTGAAAAAAGTTATTTACTTTTAAAGGGAAAGTTAAATATGGGTTGTTATCACTTCACCTTATGTAATCCTATAGTTTTACACACAGTCAAACATGAATTTACGCAGAACTGTGCAGTACTGTGGAATAATTCACACATGTGAAAAAAGTTATTTAATTTTCAAAGGAAAGTTAAAATACGGGTTATTTTCACTTCACCTTATGTAATCCTACGTTTTGCACACAGGCAAACATGAATTTACGCAGAACTGTGCAGTACTGTGGAATAATTCACTAATGTGAAAAAAGTTATTTAATTTTCAAAGGAAAGTTAAAATACGGGTTA
Organism: Lagocephalus sceleratus; assembly: GCA_911728415.1. Lineage (NCBI taxonomy): Eukaryota > Metazoa > Chordata > Actinopteri > Tetraodontiformes > Tetraodontidae > Lagocephalus > Lagocephalus sceleratus. The sequence continues at coordinate 10,763,436 of CAJVRN010000030.1, read as the reverse complement.
TTTTCACTTCACCTTATGTAATCCTACGTTTTGCACACAGGCAAACATGAATTTACGCAGAACTGTGCAGTACTGTGGAATAATTCACTAATGTGAAAAAAGTTATTTAATTTTCAAAGGAAAGTTAAAATACGGGTTATTTTCACTTCACCTTATGTAATCCTAAGTTTTGCAGACAGGCAACCACGAATTTACGCAGAACTGTGCAGTACTGTGGAATAATTCACTAATGTGAAAAAAGTCATTTAATTTGAAAAGGAACGTTAAAAAACGGGTTATTTTCATTTAATCTTATGTAATTCAAGGTTTTGCACACAGGCAAACATGAATTTACGCAGTCCTGTGCAGTATTGTGGAATAATTCACTAATGTGTAAAATGTCAAATAATTTTAAAAGGAAAGTTAAAAAACGGGTTATTTTCATTTCACCTTATGTAGTTAAAGGTTTTGCACACAGGCAAACATGAATTTACGCAGAACTGTGCAGTACTGTGGAATAATTCACTAATGTGAAAAAAGTCATTTACTTTTAAAGGGAAAGTTAAAATACGGGTTATTTTCACTTCACCTTATGTAATCCTACGTTTTGCACACAGGCAAACATGAATTTATGCAGAACTGTGCAGTACTGTGGAATAATTCACTAATGTGAAAAAAGTCATTTAATTTGAAAAGGAACGTTAAAAAACGGGTTATTTTCATTTAATCTTATGTAATTCAAGGTTTTGCACAGAGGCAAACATGAATTTACGCAGAACTGTGCAGTACTGTGGAATAATTCACTAATGTGAAAAATGTCAAATAATTTTAAAAGTAAAGTTAAAAAACGGGTTATTTTCACTTCACCTTATGGAATTCAAGGTTTTGCACATAAGCAAACATGAATTTACGCAGAACTGTGCAGTACTGTGGAATAAGTCACTAATGTGAAAAAAGTCATTTACTTTAAAAGGGAAAGGTAAAATACGGGTTATTTTCACTTCAATTTATGTAATCCTACGTTTTGCACACAGGCAAACATGAATTTACGCAGAACTGTGCAGTACTGTGGAATAATTCACTAATGTGAAAAAAGTTATTTAATTTTCAAAGGAAAGTTAAAAAACGGGTTATTTTCATTTCACCTTATGTAATTAAAGGTTTTGCACACAGGCAAACATGAATTTACGCAGAACTGTGCAGTACTGTGGAATAATTCACTAATGTGAAAAAAGTCATTTACTTTTAAAGGGAAAGTTAAAATACGGGTTGTTTTCACTTCAATTTATGTAATCCTACGTTTTGCACACAGGCAAACATGAATTTACGCAGAACTGTGCAGTACTGTGGAATAATTCACTAATGTGAAAAAAGTTATTTAATTTTCAAAGGAAAGTCAAAATACGGGTTATTTTCACTTCACCTTATGTAATCCTACGTTTTGCAGACAGGCAACTACGAATTTATGCAGAACTGTGCAGTACTGTGGAATAATTCACTAACGTGTAAAATGTCAAATAATTTTAATAGGAAAGTTAAAAAACAGGTTATTTTCACTTCACCTTATGTAATTGAAGGTTTCACACATAAGCAAACATGAATTTACGCAGAACTGTGCAGTACTGTGGAATAATTCACTAATGTGAAAAAAGTCATTTAATTTGAAAAGGAACGTTTAAAAACGGGTTATTTTGATTTAATCTTATGTAATTCAAGGTTTTCCGCACAGGCAAACATGAATTTACGCAGTCCTGTGCAGTATTGTGGAATAATTCACCAATTTGAAAAAAGTCATTTACTTTTAAAGGGAAAGTTAAAATACGGGTTATTTTCACTTCACCTTATGTAATCCTACGTTTTGCACACAGGCAAACATGAATTTATGCAGTCCTGTGCAGTACGGTGGAATAATTCACTAATGTGAAAAAAGTAATATAATTTTAAAAAGGAAAGTTTAAAAACAGGTTATTTTCACTTCACCTTATGTAATTCAAGGTTTTGCACATAAGCAATCATGAATTTACGCAGTCCTGTGCAGTATTGTGGAATAATTCACTAATGTGAAAAAAGTTATTTACTTTTAAAGGGAAAGTTAAATATGGGTTGTTATCACTTCACCTTATGTAATCCTATAGTTTTACACACAGTCAAACATGAATTTACGCAGAACTGTGCAGTACTGTGGAATAATTCACACATGTGAAAAAAGTTATTTAATTTTCAAAGGAAAGTTAAAATACGGGTTATTTTCACTTCCCCTTATGTAATCCTACGTTTTGCAGACAGGCAACCATGAATTTACGCAGAACTGTGCAGTACTGTGGAATAATTCACTAATGTGAAAAAAGTCATTTACTTTTAAAGGGAAAGTTAAAATACGGGTTATTTTCACTTCACCTTATGTAATCCTACGTTTTGCACACAGGCAAATATGAATTTACGCAAAACTGTGCAGTACTGTGGAATTATTCACTAATGTGAAAAAAGTCATTTACTTTTAAAGGGAAAGTTAAAATACGGGTTGTTTTCACTTCAATTAATGTAATCCTACGTTTTGCACACATGCAAACATGAATTTACGCAGAACTGTGCAGTACTGTGGAATAATTTACTAATGTGAAAAAAGTCATTTAATTTGAAAAGGAAAGTTAAAAAACGGGTTATTTTCATTTAATCTTATGTAATTCAAGGTTTTGCACACAGGCAAACATGAATTTACGCAGTCCTGTGCAGTATTGTGGAATAATTCACTAATGTGTAAAATGTCAAATAATTTTAAAAGTAAAGTTAAAAAACGGGTTATTTTCATTTCACCTTATGTAGTTAAAGGTTTTGCACACAGGCAAACATGAATTTACGCAGAACTGTGCAGTACTGTGGAATAATTCACTAATGTGAAAAAAGTCATTTACTTTTAAAGGGAAAGTTAAAATACGGGTTGTTTTCACTTCAATTTATGTAATCCTACGTTTTGCACACAAGCAAACATTAATCTACGCAGAACTGTGCAGTACTGTGGAATAATTCACTAATGTGAAAAAAGTTATTTAATTTTCAAAGGAAAGTCAAAATACGGGTTATTTTCACTTCACCTTATGTAATCCTACGTTTTGCAGACAGGCAACCATGAATTTACGCAGAACTGTGCAGTACTGTGGAATAATTCACTAACGTGTAAAATGTCAAATAATTTTAATAGGAAAGGTAAAAAGCAGGTTATTTTCACTTCACCTTATGTAATTGAAGGTTTCACACATAAGCAAACATGAATTTACGCAGAACTGTGCAGTACTGTGCAATAATTCACTAATGTGAAAAAAGTAATATAAATAAAAAAGGAAAGATAAAAAACGGGTTATTTTCTCTTCACCTTATGTAATTAAAGGTTTTGCACGTAAGCAAACATGAATTTACGCCGTCCTTTGCAGTATTGTGGAATAATTCACTAATGTGAAAAAAGTCATTTACTTTTAAAGGGAAAGTTAAAATACGGGTTATTTTCACTTCACCTTTTGTAATCCTACGTTTTGCACACAGGCAACCATGAATTTACGCAGAACTGTGAAGTACTGTGGAATAATTCACTAATGTTTAAAATGTCAAATAATTTTAAAAGGAAAGTTAAAAAGCAGGTTATTTTCACTTCACCTTATGTAATTGAAGGTTTCACACATAAGCAAACATGAATTTACGCAGTCCTGTGCAGTATTGTGGAATAATTCACTAATGTGAAAAAAGTCATTGACGTTTAAAGGGAAAGTTAAAAAACTGGTTGTTTTCACTTCACCTTATGTAATCCTACGTTTTGCACACAGGCAAACATGAATTAACGCAGAACTGTACAGTACTGTGGAATAATTCACTAATGTGAAAAAAGTCATTTACTTTTAAAGGGAAAGTTAAAATACGGGTTATTTTCACTTCACTTTATGTAATCCTACGTTTTGCACACAGGCAAACATGAATTTACGCAGAACTGTGCAGTACTGTGGAATAATTCACGAATGTGAAAAAAGTCATATGCTTTTAAAGGGAAAGTTAAAATACGGGTTGTTTTCACTTCAATTTATGTAATCCTACGTTTTGCACACAGGCAACCATGAATTTACGCAGAACTGTGCAGTACTGTGGAATAATTCACTAATGTGAAAAAAGTAATATAAATAAAAAAGGAAAGATAAAAAACGGGTTATTTTCACTTCACCTTATGTAATTAAAGGTTTTGCACGTAAGCAAACATGAATTTACGCCGTCCTGTGCAGTACTGTGGAATAATTCACTAATGTGAAAAAAGTCATTTACTTTTAAAGGGAAAGTTAAAATACGGGTTATTTTAACTTCACCTTATGTAATCCTACGTTTTGCACACAGGCAACCATGAATTTACGCAGAACTGTGCAGTACTGTGGAATAATTCACTAATGTTTAAAATGTCAAATAATTTTAAAAGGAAAGTTAAAAAGCAGGTTATTTTCACTTCACCTTATGTAATTGAAGGTTTCACACATAAGCAAACATGAATTTACGCAGTCCTGTGTAGTATTGTGGAATAATTCACTAATGTGAAAAAAGTCATTTACTTTTAAAGGGAAAGTTAAAATACGGGTTGGTTTCAGTTCACCTTATGTAATCCTACGTTTTGCAGACAGGCAAACATGAATTTACGCAGAACTGTACAGTACTGTGGAATAATTCACTAATGTGAAAAAAGTGGTATAATTTAAAAAGGAAAGTTAAAAAACGGGTTATTTCCACTTCACCTTATGCAATTCAACGTTTTGCACATAAGCAAACATGAAATTACGCAGTCCTCTGCAGTACTGCGGAATAAAACATACTTTGGTCAAAACCCATCTTCCCTCGGTCTGAAACAGCTGTTTTGGCAAAAGTGCACTCATGTGAAAAAAGTCATTTATTTTAAAAGGAAAGTTAAAAAACGGGTTATTTTCATTTCAGCTTATGTAATTAAAGGTTTTGCACATAGCCAAACATGACTTTACGCAGTCCTGTTCTGTACTGTGGAATAATTCAATAATGTGAAAAACGTCAAATAACTTTAAAATTAAAGTTAGAAAACAGGTAATTTTCACTTCACCTTATGTAATTCAAGGTTTTGCACATAAGCAAACATGAATTTATGCAGTCCTGTACAGTATTGTGGAATAATTCACTAATGTGAAAAAAGTTATTTAATTTTAAAAGGAAAGTTAAGAAACGGGTTGTTTTCACTTCACCTTATATTATCCTACGTTTTTCACAGAGGCAAACATGAATTTACGCAGAACTGTGCAGTACTGTGGAATAATTCACTAATGTGTAAAAAGTTATTTAATTTTAAAAGGAAAGTTAAAAAACGGCTTATTTTCATTTCAGCTTATGTAATTAAAGGTTTTGCATATAGCCAAACATGACTTTACGCAGTTCTGTGCTGTACTGTGGAATAATTCACTAATGTGAAAAAAGTAATTTACTTTTAAAGGGAAAGTTAAAATACGGGTTGTTTTCACTTCACCTTATATAATCCTACGTTTTGCACAGAGGCAAACATGAATTTAAGCAGAACTGTGCAGTACTGTAGAATAATTCACTAATGTGTAAAAAGTTATTTAATTTTAAAAGGAAAGTTAAAAAACGGGTTATTTTCATTTCAGCTTATGTAATTAAAGGTTTTGCACACAGGCAAACATGAATTTACGCAGAACTGTGCAGTACTGTGGAATAATTCACTAATGTGAAAAAAGTAATTTACTTTTAAAGGGAAAGTTAAAATACGGGTTGTTTTCACTTCAATTTACGCAATCCTTCGTTTTGCACACAGGCAAACTTGAATTTACGCAGAACTGTGCAGTACTGTGGAATAATTCACTAATGTGTAAAATGTCAAATAATTTTAAAAGTAAAGTTAAAAAACAGGTTGTTTTCACTTCATCTTATGTAATTCAACATTCTGCACGGAAGCAAACATGAATTCACGCAGTCCTGTGCAGTACTGTGGAATAATTCACTAATGTGAAAAAAGTCATATAATTTTCAAAGGAAAGTTAAAAAACGGGTTGTTTTCACTTCACCTTATGTAATTCAACATTGTACACACAAGCAAACATGAAGCTACCCAGTACTGTGCAGTACTTTTTTCACTCACTGTTTTCACATTGGTGCACTTTTGCTAAAACAGCTGTTTCAGACCGAGAATAAAACACACTTTGGTTTTGACCAAAGTGCGTTTTATTCCACAGTCCTGCACAGGACTGCGTAAATTCATGTTTGCTTATATGCAAAACGTTGAATTACATAAGATGAAGTGAAAACAATCCGTTTTGAAAAAAACTTAACTGTTTTATTCCACAGTACTGCACAGGACTGCATGAATTCTTGTTTGCTTATGTGCACAATGTTGAATTACATAAGGTGAAGTGAAAATAACCTGTTTTTTACCTTTACTTTTAGAATTATATTACTTTTTTCACATTTGTGAATCATTCCACAGTACTGCACAGGACTGCTTAAATACATGTTTGCGTCTGTGTAAAACATGGAACTGCATAAGATGAGGTGATAACAACCCGTTTTTTAACTTTCATTTTGAAATTAAATGACTTTTTTCACATGAGACCACTTTTGCCAAAACAGCTGTTTCAGACCGAGCGAAGATGGTTTTTGACCAAAGTGTGTTTTATTCCACAGTACTGCAAAGGACTGCGTAAATCCATTTTTCCTTATGTGCAAAACGTGGAATTACATAAGGTGACGTGAAAATAACCTGTTTTTTAACTTTCCTTTTAAAATTATGTGACTTTTTTCACATTAGTGCACTTTTGCAAGAACAGCTCTTTCAGACTGAGTGAATATGAGTTTTCAACAAAATGTGTTTTATTCCACAGTACTGCACATGACTGCGTAAATTCATGTTCCGTTATGTGCAAAACGTGGAATTACATAAGATGAAATGAAAACAACCCATTTTGTAACTTTCCTTTTCAAAATAATTGACTTTTTTCACATTAGTGCACTTTTGCCAAAACAGCTATTTCAGACCGAGCAAAGATGGATTTTGACCAAAGTGTGTTTCAATCCACAGTACTGTAAAGGATTGCGTGAATTCATGTTTCTTTGTGTGCAAAACGTGGAATTGCATAAGGTGAAGTGAAAATAATCTATTTTTTAACTTTCCTCTTAAAATATTATAACTTTTTTCACATTAGTGAATTATTCCACAGGACTGCACAGGACTGAGTAAATTCATGTTTGCCTAAGTGCAAAACGTGAATTACATAAGGTGAAGTGGAAACAACCCGTTTTTTAACTTTCCTTTTAAAATTATATGACTTTTTTCACATTGGTGAATTATTCCACAGTACTGCACAGGACTGCGTAAATTCATGTTTGCTTACATGCAGAATGTTGAATTACATAAGATGAAGTGAAAACAACCTGTTTTTTAACTTTACTTTTAAAATTAAATGACTTTTTTCACATTAGTGCACTTTTGCCAAAACAGCTTTTTCAGAACGAGCAAAGATCATTTTTGACCAAAGTGTGATTAATTCCTGAGATCTGCACAGGACTGCGTAAATTCATGTTTGCTTATGTGCGAAATGTTGAATTACATATGGTGAAGTGAAAATAACCCGTTTTTTTAACTTTCCTTTTTAAATTAAATGACTTTTTTCACATTAGTGAACTTTTGCCAAAACAGTTGTTTCAGACCGAGCGAAGATGGGTTTTGACCAAAGTGTGTTTTATTCCACAATACTGCAAAGGACTGTGTAAATTAATGTTTCCTTATGTGCAAAATGTGGAATTACATAAGGTGAAGTGAAAATAACCTGTTTTTTAACTTTCCTTTTAAAATTAAATGACTTTTTTCCCATCAGTGCAAAACAGCTTTTTCAGAACATGAGGTGGTTTTTGACCAAAGTGTAATTTATTCCATAGAACTGCACATGATTGTGTGAATTCATCTTTGCTTACATGCAGAACCTTAATTTACATAAGATGAAGTAAAAATAATTTGTTTTTTATCATTCCTTTAAATTTTAAATTACTTTTTTTACATTCCATAGAATTGCACAGGATTGCATAAATTCATGTTTACTTACATGCAGAACCTTGAATTACATAAGGTGAAGTAAAAATAACTTTTTTTTCACATTCCTTTAAAAAGTAAATGATTTCTTTCCAATCATTGCACTCTTTCCAAAACAGCTTTTTCAGAACTTTTTGAGGTGCTGTTTGATCAAAGTGTGATATATTCCACAGAACTGCACGATTGCGTAAATTCATTTATGATGACACGCAGACCCTTGAATTACACAAGGTGAAGTAAAAATAACCTGTGTTTTAATGTTCCTTTAAAAATTAACTGACTTTTTTCATATCAGTGCAGTCTTGCCAAAACAGCTTTTTCAGAACTTGACAAGGTGCTCTTTGACCAAAGTCTGATTTATTCCACTGATAAAATAACCCGTATTATAAGGTTCCTTTTAAAATTAAATGACTTTTTTCACATCACTGCCAAAACAGTTTTTACAGGGCGATAAAAGGTTATCTTTTGTTGCGGAAAGTACGGAGGTGGTGGAACAGATACACTGGAGACTCAGATGACTTGTGTTGAAGTGAGGTTTTACTGATCAGGAGAAATGGCACCAACACAGCAACAGTTCATGCATGCAGAGCCAGCACCAGTTCTGACGAGTCACCCGTACCGAGAGGAATATACGCTGTTAGATAGATAGGAAGTCACAGTGTCAGTCTATGCCTGACGCCAGCTAGTATCTTAGCTACCCCAAACAGCCAGTGCTAACCTTGGGTAGACCAGAACATCTAGCCTGTGTTGCTGTGTCAGCATTGCTTTGTCTATCACTGAGGTGAATAACAAGAACCGGTCACCAAGTTCTGACCTTAACGTCAGGGCCCTAAATAGCAAGGTAGAGAAAGTAATTTTTCCTTCCCTCCTTTTTGATCAACAGATCAACACAAATTAAAATCTAAGAAGGGAAATTACTCCGCTAAACCGTACCGGTGGTAAAGACTTGCTGAACTAATCTTGGTAACTGCATGCTTCATTGTTCCACAAAATTCAGAATAGGTTACAAAGTTTGATTCTATTTGATTTTATCATTAATTCATTCTTTGATTAATCACTCAATACATCACAACCATTCAGACCGTCAGCTCCAAAGGTTATGCAGGTAGGAACGAAAACCCGGTGGGAAAAACTTTCCTACCACCCCCCTATAACCTCAGAGATAGATGTTAAGCTCAAATTATGGGGCGGTGACCCTAGAGGTCTGCATAACAGCTCAACAGCCTGACAACATCCCTAACTAGGAAGGAGAGGTTACTAGCACATCACTTCCACCAGACGTCTTTACCACGCCTGTCCCTGCCTTCTTTTCAGAACATCACATCAAAACTGTAGCACAAGGCACCTTACACTGAAATGATTAAAATTACTCAAAATCAAACATACAACTGTAATCATCTTCAGAGAACAAATATAAAGCACACATGGTACATAATGCATAGAGTACATCCATCCCTTGATTACAAAATTGATTCAATTCTTTATCACATTTCTGCTTGAAACAGATTCATCAACCAAAGTAAAATCACATCAAATCACCGTAGATCATCTCATATCCAATACAATGTAGGTGTTGTGTAACAACGAGGCGGTCTGGACCCAAACGCAGGCACAGGGTTACGGGGGGAGAACAAAGGTTTATTTTTCAGGGGGTGAACACAAAACACTCCTCGACGGGAGGGAACAAGGGCTCTCGGGCCAACACAAAAACCACCCGCACGGGGAAAAGTCACAACCACCGAACCTCTACCTCCCCACGAACCGGGGTGTCCGGGAAACAGACCAGTGGGGATCCGGGCAGACGGGCACGGGGTTCTGGACGGGAGTCCAACGGGGAGACAGACCAGCCAGACGAGAAAGCCAGGCGAAGACGACGGTAACCATACCGCTGTGGTCCAATCAGTCCAGTCCACAGTGCAGTTCAGTTCGCAGCACCACAGTTCACTGTTCGAAAGTTCAAAAAACTCAAAACGATCCGACAGCTTCCACTGTCGGACCCAGTCCCTAAGAAGGGGAGGTAATTGGGGGATGCAGCCCAGGGGCGCGACCTCCTGCTGGCCTCATTTCAGGGTCTGGCGCCCCCTATGGGAGAGGAGGGGCCCAGACCCTAACATCACCCTCCCCTCAACAGGCGCCTCCTGGCTGCCTCTTGGGATCACGCGCTGGGTCACCTGGGGCTGGGAAGGGAGGGGTTAATGAAGGAGAGACGCATGTACCTGCTACCCGGCTCTCCGGCCTCAGCGCAGGTGCGCCCGGGTCGACGGGGCTGCAGCCTCCTCCTACTGCACACTCTGGGCGGCCTGGGGCACCAGCGGAACCTGGGGGAACCACAGAACCTGGAGCCCCTACGGAATCTGGAGGAACCTGAACCTGGGGCGACTGAACCTGGGGGAACTGAGCCTGGGCTTCCTGTCTCCTCTTCTTGGCCCGCGGCCTGCAGCTGACGTGAACCGCCACAGGGGTTGGCCGAGCTGGGCTCGGCGACGAGTGCAGCCTCTGCTCCTCCACCAGCAACCTCCTCCTGAAGGAGCTGATCTCCTTGTTCCTCTCCCTTTCCGAGGTCACGTGGTTCTCCACCAGCTGCTTCAGCAGGCCCACGGCGTCCTGGGCCTCCGCCAGCCTGGAGCTCAGCGTCTGGTTCTCCTCCTCCCTCGAGGTCGCCAGCTCCTGCAGGGCTACCCGCTCGGCGCCGTTGTCTCGTGCCTTCTGCCAGGCGTCGGCGGCCTCCAACGCCATCTCGTCCTGCTTCCTGAGGGCCCCCTGGAGGAGCTGCGTCACCTGGCTCACCTCCGCCGACAGCTCTTCCCGTACGCCCTCGTGTTCCGCCAGCGACACCGTCTCGTCTGGCGTGACGTCGCTCGCCGCTGCCAGCCTGTCCTGCAGCGCCTCCAGCTGCTGCGTCTTCTGCCGTAGCTCCTCCTTCAGGGTCTCCGTCTGGCTCTCCAGGTCCTTGATGGCGTTCCCCAGCGACGACATCACCTGCATGTGGTCGGCGAGCGCCACCGAGCCCTGCGCCTGGGCCTCCGCCTCCCGCCTCAGCAGCAGGATCTCCTCCCGGGCGCCCGCGCTCCTCTCCTCGGCCTCCGCCAGTTTGCTCTCATATTCGCACTGGCGCCCCGAGTCCACCTCTGCCAGCCGCCTCTTGTGGCAGCTCTGGATCTCCAGGATCTCCTGCTTATGGGCGTTTCTCTGGAGGTCCAGCTGCTCCTTCAGGGCTCGCACTTGGCTCTCCATCTCCACCCTCTGCAGGATCTCTAAAGACAGCTGGTTCTGGAGGCCAGCGAGGGCGTCACTGAGGTTCCTGTTCTCAGACAGAAGCTTACCCTGCTCTGAGTCCTTGGCCCTTAGCGCTGACTCGACGTTCCGCCACTGGGCCAGGGCGTTGGCCAGATCACCCTCCATCTTGTGGCACTGGAGTTGGAGTCTCTCCCTCTCGTCGCCGATGTCCCTGCAGTCGGTCTGCAGCCGGGCCTTCTCGGCTGCCAGCCCCTCCAGCTGCTCCAACATGGACGAGCGCTCACTCTCCAGCTTCCCAACCCGCTGGATGTAGTTGGTCAGGCGGTCGTTGAGGTGCTGGAGATCGTCCTGCTTCTGCTGGTCTGTGGTGGGTGCAGGGGTGGGTTCAGCCTTAATAGCTGAACAGGTGGACGGAACAGCCGGTGGAGTGTTGAGCCCTGATCCGGGCTTGGCTGTGGCACAGGCCATACACCTCACCGCATCAAATCTGTTCCCCACCCTACATACACTGCAGATCCAGAGCCGCACCTGTCTCTCAAACGCAGCGGCAAACTCAGCCGCTGCTGAGAGAGTTGTGCTGGGGGCCTGAGGAGCTCCGCCGGGGGTCTGGGCGTGGTGCTGCGTGAAGGTGCCGGTGCAGTGTGAGAACGCATTGAGACTCTGACTAACCCTCAGGAGGGTCTGCTCCTGACGCCAGAGGACGGCCACCCAATCCGTCCCAACCTGAGGGGTGCCTGCTGGGTCCATTTCTGGTCGGATCGTTCTGTTGTGTAACGACGAGGCGGTCTGGACCCAAACGCAGGCACAGGGCACAAGGGCTCTCGGGCCAACACAAAAACCACCCGCACGGGGAAAAGTCACAACCACCGAACCTCTACCTCCCCACGAACCGGGGTGTCCGGGAAACAGACCAGTGGGGATCCGGGCAGACGGGCACGGGGTTCTGGACGGGAGTCCAACGGGGAGACAGACCAGCCAGACGAGAAAGCCAGGCGAAGACGACGGTAACCATACCACTGTGGTCCAATCAGTCCAGTCCACAGTGCAGTTCAGTTCGCAGCACCACAGTTCACTGTTCGAAAGTTCAAAAAACTCAAAACGATCCGACAGCTTCCACTGTCGGACCCAGTCCCTAAGAAGGGGAGGTAATTGGGGGATGCAGCTCAGGTGCGCGACCTCCTGCTGGCCCCATGTCAGGGTCTGGCGCCCCCTATGGGAGAGGAGGGGCCCAGACCCTAACAGTAGGATCACTGGGAAATCATCATTCTGCACTTAAGGATTACAGTCAACACATAAATTGAAGAATCAATGAAATCATTCTACTAGACTTAAATCAATACATGAATCAATAGCAGACGGCCATGGTGGAACACCGTCTCGTGTTACACTTCTCGTCTACCAAAAGTCCATGTTGGTGATCCAGGAGTCCTCTTCTTCACCGCTCTCAGTAGGCTCAAAGCGGGGAACCCAGGGTTCAGGGACCTCGTCGTTCCCTCCTTTTGGCTCCATGACCTGAAGGGCTTGAGGGAGTATTTCATTGGACACTCGACGGAGCGCACACTTTATCACCGTAACAATACATGTGATCAACACTATAACTGACAGAAGCCCTACTAATATTGTGGTAAGAAATCTAACCAACCCGGCTCCCCAGGACCCTAGCAGTCCTGAGAAGTCCCCAAGATCAAACCCATGGATGCTGTGGAGTTCTTTAACTCCCTGTGCGGTATCGTGCACCATATTCATTACATCGGAGGTGGCATCTGAGATATAAGAACAGCACTCGGTACCTATGACCTTACAGGTTCCTCCCTGGGCTGCCAGGAGGAGATCTAGGGCTATTCGGTTCTGTAGAGTTACCGCCTTCACCTCCTGCAGTTCCTTGTTTGGAGCTAGCATTGCCTGACTCGAGATGTTAAGATGTTTCTCCAGAACCTTAGAGAGAGCTGCAACTTCTTCCTGGGACACATAAACTCCGTATGAAGGAATTATCACTCCCGCTATCCTCTGAAATTTTGACAGCTCTCTCTTCCGTCTTCGCTGAGGGCCATGTAGCCATGCTAACTTGGTTGTCTGTGCCTGTCTTATCAAGGGTACAAGGTAAGCTAAATAACAAACACCCTGAAAGCTGGAATGGGGCATGCATCTATAAGCTTTATCTCCACAGACTAAATACACTCTCTCGGGGAGCGGAGCCCATTTAAGGACAACCCGCACCACTGATAGGCAATCGCTGTGGCCTAAGGTCTCATCAAGGCTAGAATTTGACCCCTGAAAGCAATGAGAGACGTTACGCAGTGCATTAACCCTTATAGGAGGGACATACTGTGTACAATCCCTTAATGGTGTCTGCTCTACTGATACAGCAGCAGAGCAATTGTGGACTTTGGCATGAGCACTTACAACCGTCTGGGACCCAAACCATGGATAAACCTCTAACAGTACCTGGGCCAACACGGACGGGGTGTACGGCTGTGGTACACACTGTGGGTTTACAGGAAATTCAGAACAGTTAGTTTGAACCAAAGTTAATGACATTTTATATCTCAATACTACGTTGCTGTCCATTTGCACATAGTCAATACGTAGCAATTGGCACATTTTAACCCCAATGGGCAAATGCTTCTGATTGATTTCATCCACTGCAGCATCCACCACCCCTTGGTACCTAGAATAGTTCGGCATGTCCGTGGGGTATGCAGGAGAATAGCAGTCTTCGCCATCTTCCTCCAACCGTGGGCTTATCTGGTTCCAGTTCACAACCCGATAGTCTGCCAGGGAGAATGGAATAGCGGCGAACATCGGAGAGTACATGGATTTAGGCACATTCTGACATATCCAACAGTGTGATAGATTGCGTTCCTGAACATAGTCTAGCATCAACTCCATGGCAGCATTAGGAAGATTGCCTACAGAGTGTGCATTTCTAGACGTTGGACGTGTTGGTGTTGAAGTTTCAAGTCGTCCTCTTTCCACGGATGCTAGTGACTGATATTTTTCTCTGAGTGTTCCTTCATTGTCTGTGAGGGAACGGGGAACACGAAAATTTGAAGCATACTCTGAACATGCGGGGTTGGACTGTAACTGCGAAGTTGTAAAACACCATAGCTCTGGAGTGTTGGAAATCAGATGTGGAATAGTCAATGTAACAAATAGTTTCCCAGATAATGTCCTTGTCATTTTCCTAGATTTGGGATCATATGTACCCCAGTTCCAGTTACCTTTAGAATCACAGATAGGATATGAAATATGGCAATCATCAAGGTTACATCTTGTCTGTGGACAGACAAAGGATATTTCTCTCTTTATATCTTTGCTTTGGCCGGGCTGGGTGTCCTTGGTGACGTCAGATCTCACAGAGCATCCCAGCAACAGGAAGAGGAGCAGATGCGCTGTTACGGCCCTTTTGGTTCCTCCCCACTGCCTGGTGCCAGTCGACATCGCGTTGCATGAATCCATTCCGCCCTGCCTTCCACCTTTACTGCTGTCCTGGTAACCAGCAGCACCTGGTATGGACCCTTCCACCTAGGAGAGAGAGAATCCTTTTCCAAAGATTTGATTAGTACATAATCACCACACTGAAATGGATGAATGGGCTCCTCAGAGGGTTTTGGGAGCCTCTCAGAAACCTGTAAATGAAACCTTCGTAAAACTTCAGTTAAATGTTTCACATATTTAATGATATAATCATCAGTCCACATTAGAGTGACCTTATGTGGGGTCAAAGGTGGACTTGCCCCTGTGCACATAGGTCGGCCCATCAATACCTCGTGTGGGCTTAGGCCCGTTGTGGCATTTGGTGTGCTTCGAATCGAATATAGCACAAGTGGGAGCGCGTCAGGCCACTTCAGACCTGTCGTCATCATTGTCTTTGTCAGTTTGTCCTTGATGGTGGAGTTCATCCGCTCCACCTGTCCTGAACTCTGGGGATGATACGGAACATGTAACTGCCACTGAAACCCCATCACCGCTGCGAGATTCTGAGTTATTTTTGCAGTAAAGGCGGGGCCTCGGTCACTGTTCACTCCTTTGGGTACCCCAAAACGGGGAATTATTTCTTTCACCAAACATTTTACAACAGTTTTTGCATCTGCTTTCCGGGTGGGATAAGCTTCAACCCATTTAGAGAACATATCAGTGATAACTAACAAATACTTGACAAATACTTAACCTTGACAGCTAGGCATATGTACAAAGTCTATCTGCATATTTACAAAAGGCCCTGATGGTGGGGGCAGGTGATCGTGTTTAATGGTGTTTCCTGCTTTTCTCGTCTGCTGACATATCATACAGTTATTTACCAATGTTTGTGAAACAAGTGTAATGCCTGGTGCAAACCATTGAGATCGAATTATTTCATTCATCCCTCCTTTTCCAACATGAGTTGGTCCGTGTGCCACACGAGCCAAAACATGAAGGAGGGAACGGGGGCAGACAGGTCGGCCATCAGGGTGGAGCCACAACCCAGACTCCTGCTGAGCACACCCTTTTCTAATCCAAAGTCTTTTCTCCTCTCTATCAGCACAGTTTTGTAGCATTGCCACATCATCAACGGAGGGCAAATCGACAGGATCAGGAGGTTGTGCAGAAACACATTGATGTGTTTCCTCAAAACCTATGATTATAGGTTTTGAGGAAACTGCTGCTTGTTTAGCTGCCGCATCAGCCTGCGCATTTCCCTGGGAAACAGAATCAGAACCATTAGTATGTGCTTCACACTTTACAATAGCCAATCTTTTAGGCAACAAAATAGCATCCAGCAGATCCTTAATTAATTGATGATGTTTGACTGGTTTTCCGCATGATGTTAAGAACCCTCTTTGTCGCCAAATCTGTGCAAAATCATGAGTCGCACCAAACGCGTAGCGAGAATCTGTGTAGATAGTAGCAGACTTGTCCTTGGCAATAGTACAAGCCCTGATAAGAGCATACAGCTTTGCAGCTTGGGCAGAGGTGCCATGAGGGAGCGCTCCTGACTCCAAAACATCAACATCAGTGACCACTGCATAGCCTGAAAGATACTGTCCATCAGAGGGTCGGCTACAGGAGCCATCAGTGTACAAAATTAGATCTGGATTTTGGAGTGGTGTCTGCATGAGATCAGGTCTGGGTGATGCACCGCTGTTGATAACTATCTCACAGTCATGACCATCTTCTAGTTCAGGAATAGGAAGGAAGGTGGCTGGGTTTAGAGGTGGGGACCTCTCCAGAATGATGTGCGGGCTGGACAAAATCACCACCTCATATCCTGACCTCCGGGCAGCGGACATATGTTGCGTAGCAGCTACATTTAGAATGTGCAGCACCGAATGAGACACATGTACTACACAATCATGAGCTAGCACAATAGGGGCTGATTTCTCGATCATAGTAGCAACAGCCGCTACAGATCTCAAACAACCAGGCATGCCAAGCACCACAGGAGAGAGCTTTGACGAGTAGTACGCCACTGGACGATACCGCGACCCATGTTTTTGCACCAACAGGCCAGAAGCAAAGCCCTCTTTTTCAGTCACATACAGATGAAACGGCTGTGTGTAGTCCGGCAGACCCAAAGCTGGAGCAGAGAGGAGAGCAGTCTTTAAATCCACAAAGGCCCTGTGCATTTGGTCTGTCCATTGCACTGTGGGAGGAGCATCCTGCAGCGTAGCCGCCCTCAAAACAGAGTCCAGTGCAGCATAGTCACAGATCCACTGACAACAGTAGTTAGTCATGCCTAAGAAAGAAAGCAGCTCCTTCTTCGTCTTGGGAGGTGACATGCCTGACAACAACTGCAGTCTCTCAGGAGATAAAAGACGATGACCTTCCCGCAAAACATGACCCAAATACGTGACTTCTGGGCTGCAATACTGCAATTTAGCCAGAGAGGCTCGATGTCCACGCTCTGCCAACCTCTTCAACAACAACACAGTGTATGACAACAGCATCTCCATGTCAGGTATCAGAATATCATACAACATAGCAGTGACTCTAAGCCAGGAATAATATTTAGTTGGATTAGTCATGGGATTAGGGGCCTTTAACACCATGTCCCTAACTTCGGCCGGTGTCCAGGGCCTGCACACATCTGTATCACCAATGACAATCTTAGAAAGTGACGCACTTGTGGTCTGATCCCTCTCCTTTTTTGCTTTCAATCGTGTAACTGCTTGTCCTACTTTCGGAGGCACTTTAGACTGTTTAACAACTTCCACTTGTCCTGACCCTGATGCCTGCTCATCTGTGTGTTCCTGTCGATCATCCTCACCATCAGTTTTAGGACTTTCAGCTGACCCAACAGCTTGGTCGGACTCGTCTGATCCAGACGGTCCTGATGCTTCACCAGAATCAGTTGCCTTCGATTTTTCTTTCGCTTTTCTTTTATTTTCTTTAACAGCACAAGCATACAGTATTAAATCATCTTCGTACCGTCTCGCTCTAGCCACAGCTTCTCTGTCCCTTTCACTCAATGAGGGTTCCTCCACTTTCACATTCATAGAGGGCACATATGCATTCAGAACAGCGTCGGGAAGTGTCACACCTGCTGCCGATACCTGTTGTATCAACTCCTGCAGAGTTGCTGCTTCCTTCCCTTTAGTCTTAGCCCATCGGTACATCTATGCTTTAGCACAAGCTCCTGTGTTGTTAGAGTGACGTTTCAATATGGCAGAGATATTTGACTTTGTTATTCCTAAGCATTTAGCCAGCCCTGGCAGCTGACTTGGCCACACAAGATCTGCACACTGACCAATCACCTTCTTCCATTCATCATCTATCCATTCACACCACTTTTCCTGCCCTGCAGCTTCACCTCTTTCCTCCGCATACTTAATCCACATACTCACACATTTCACCATATAAGGAAGATCCCACTTTGGGTTCCCTATCTGAGGGTTCATTTGTGCAGCAGCAAGATCAAGTTTTTCTGCTTCTAAAGAACCAACAAGAGGCCATTCATCCTTTGTCCAGGCATTCATTAAAGATATAAAAGGACTGACATAATGCCACCCTTTAGCACGTCCAATTTTTCCTGCTGGTGTTTGTGGGCCGAAAATTTCTTGAAAATGTTTTGACTTAGGAGTGTTCGTATTAGCATTAGCTTTTGGTATGACGTCATCAGGTTTGGAATCAGGCACCCTGCCTACAGGGGCGCTAATGTGCTCCCTTTGGGGTTTTGGACTCAAACCAGCTCTAAATTTGGGGCCAGAATCTTTTTCCTTCTCCAAACACCACACTCTATCTTCGACTGCTCTCAAACTTTGACTCAAATTCCGATTATCTTCCCAATTCAGAGGTTGTGGGTTTGTATTCCATCCGGACTGATGATTACCCATGATTAGTTAAATCACTCAGTATTCATTCATTAAAAACAAAGCTATATGTTGCTCACTTCAAGTGCATCATGAGTTCTCCAAAATGCCAAATATAGTCTTATAGAATCTGATTAGAGAATTTTCTTTCTTTTACAGAATTTTTTTATTTTTTTTAAACAATTCTTCACAATCTGATTGGTCAATTTTTGCAATAATTTAGAATGAATCAAATTATATTCAACACCTCCTCTGGATATTCTAACAACCACCTTCAACTAGTGGATTGTTCGGTGTGCACAACTGCTCAGATCACTGTCTGAGTCTTCCTCCCCTCTGGACTGAGATCACGCAGATGGTCTTGCAAATTCACGGATAGATACTTCTAAATTTACCCAGAACGTCTTCTTAAAGTGAATTGCTCACATACTGTTTCGCTCAGCCGATTCCGAACCCTCTCTCATGGGGTCGAACTCAGGACTCAAATATCCAAATCCCCACTACCTCTGCATAAAGCAGTCAGGCAGCGCTCATTCCACAAGTTACTTTGATAGAATCTCGTCAAACGCAGACATGGCAGTGGCAAAAGAAATAGATTAATTTTGCACTTACCAGTCTTTGTTCTGTTGAGATCCTGTTTGTGACGCCAATCTGTTGCGGAAAGTACGGAGGTGGTGGAACAGATACACTGGAGACTCAGATGACTTGTGTTGAAGTGAGGTTTTACTGATCAGGAGAAATGGCACCAACACAGCAACAGTTCATGCATGCAGAGCCAGCACCAGTTCTGACGAGTCACCCGTACCGAGAGGAATATACGCTGTTAGATAGATAGGAAGTCACAGTGTCAGTCTATGCCTGACGCCAGCTAGTATCTTAGCTACCCCAAACAGCCAGTGCTAACCTTGGGTAGACCAGAAACATCTAGCCTGTGTTGCTGTGTCAGCATTGCTTTGTATATCACTGAGGTGAATAACAAGAACCGGTCACCAAGTTCTGACCTTAACATCAGGGCCCTAAATAGCAAGGTAGAGAAAGTAATTTTTCCTTCACATCTTTCACGAAAGTGTAGATTATTCCACAGAACTGCGCAAGATTGCGTAAATTCATGGTTAGCTACGTGCCAAACCTTGAGTTACATAAGGTGAAGTGAATAAACCAGTTTTGTTAACATTCCTTTTAAAATTACATGACTTTTTTCACATTAGTGCCAAAATAGCCCTTTCAGAAGGAGAGAAGGTGACGTTTTACCTAAGTGTGATTTTTTCCACAGAACTGCAGAGGATTGCGTAAATTCATGTTTGCCTAGGTGCCAATCCTTGAATTACATAAATTGAAATGAAAATAACCTGCTTTTAACGTTCCTTTTAAAATTACATGACTTTTTTCACATTAGTGCCAAAACAGCCCTTTCAGAGGGAGAGAAGGTGACTTTTTACCTAAGTGTGATTTTTTTCAACAGAACTGCAGAGGATTGCGTAAATTCATGTTTACTTAGGTGCCAAACCTTGAATTACATAAAGTGAAATGAAAACATCCTGCTTTTAACGTTCCTTTTAAAATTAAATGACTTTTTTAACATCAGTTCCCTCTGGCCAAAACAGTTTTTTCAGAGTGAGAGAAGGTGCTTTTTAACCAAAGTGTGATTTATTCCTCATAACTGTACAGGATTGCGTAAATTCACGTGTGCCTACATGCCAAACCTAGAATTACATAAGCTGAAGTGAAAATAACCCGTTTTTAACGTTCCATTTAAAATTAAATGACTTTTTTCATTTCAGTGCACTCTGGCCAAAACAGCTTTTTCAGAGTGAGAGAATGTGATTTTGGACCAAAGTGGGATTTATTCCACAGAACTGCACCGGATTGCGTTAATTCATGTTTCTCTGCATGCTGAACGTTATATTACTTAAGCTGACCTGAAAATACCCTTTTTTAACGTTCCTTTTAAAATTAAAGGACCTTTGTCACACCAGTGGAGTCTGGCCAAAACCACGTTTTCTGACGGTCTTACTGGGCGTTGGGAGAAGACATCTGTCGACGTTGCACTTAGGTTAAATAACTCAGGGGCTACGGTCCACAACTCGTAGTTGTCCTTTGCAATTACGCTTCTCTTTTTCGCCACACGGCGGTAGTATGACACTACACCTGATGCTTCGCTCTGCCGTGTGTCATGTTTCGGGTTTTTACTGTCGATCTCGTTTTGCTCTTCTGTCTTTGCCATGTCAGAAGAGATCGGTTGTTTTATGACGTTGCATTTATCTGAAAGAACTGCACAGCATTGCCCGCATTCATGTTCCCTGTGGGCCAAATGTTGAATTACATATGGTGAAGTGGAAATAACCCGTCTTTTTACGTTCCTTTTAAAATCAAATGTGTTTTGTCACGTCAGTTCACTCTGGTCAAAATAACTGTTTCAGGGTGCAAACATGTGGCAGGAGGAGGAACAACTCAGACAGAGAAGGTGGCTTTGATGTCTTTATTCATAAACCGCCAACAGACTGAAAAGGTGCGTGAAATAGAGCATTAAATAGAACTGGGCTAAGCATGCCCCTCAAACCCATAATTCACCTGGGTGTGAGGTATGCCTCTAAGTTTCCGCCACACAGTGCCCCCAACACCCAGAAGAGAAACATTAGAACATAAAAAAGCTGCCTTAATGGCTGTGGCAGCCCTCCTCTGGAAATGCAGATGGGCCTCAGGCAGGAGAAACAAAGTCCACAACAGACTGTAAATTACAACAGAAATCATCAGCTGGGACATCCTGGATACTGGAAGGAGGATGGTCCCAATGGGGGGCCTGGGCTGGCAGCACATCCTCTCCAGCCAACAAATGCACTGGCTTCAGTCTATCTAACATTACTCACTCCGTCCGACAACCCATATCGAGCACAAAACTCTTCACTCCTGTCTCAAGCATTATATGGAGGTCTAAGGGGTGACTGGTGGGAGTCATGCCGTGTGAAAAAAAACGGGCTGTTGCCAATTCTGCCAGTACAAACAACCGCGGAAAACAGTGGATCACGGGGGCTGGAGCCAGAACGGGCCCAGTCGAAAAGGAACTGCTGGCAGGAAAGTTAAAAGGGGAAGCACTCTCAGGCAAAAATTCCCCCGGAACACAAAGCGATAAAATGTTAGTACCTGCCAGGCGAATGGAAAAATCTTGTATGTGCAAATTGGGGTCACAGTTAAGATGACGAAAATCACCACATGGCCACCAAGTACCTTCTGCTTTGGGCACCATGTGGAGTGGCAAAGCTCATAGGCTGTTAGAACGCCACACAATTCCCAAACGCTCCATTGTGGTGAATTCCACCTTAGCCATCACCAACTTCACAACATAAAGGTGGCATGCGTGTGCGAAAACGCGGTGGGTATGAAGTCCTCCACCCCATGCTTTGTGACCACTGTGGAAAATGTGGGCATAGTAAGCGAAGGAGAATCAGCCAGCAACCGCTGAAAAACATTACCTTCTGCAGTAAAACTGGCATGTTCCAGCAGCCCAGGTCCCCGTGTCAGACATGGAAAGGTGGCAAAGGACACAGCATCGATTAAACGGTGGTGAGGCTCTTCTGGGAGCCAATATCCAGGAGGACCCACCGCCCTGACAGGGAGCCTTTCACAAACAGCTACTCCTCTTGTTCACCAAAGCCTACAGCTGCTACTGAGCGCTGGCCTTGGCATTTCCCAGCGTCTCGAACGCACATGGAGGAACACAGTGCCAGGCCTTGTGACCAAGATGCTGGTGGAAAAAACACAGGTGAGTCTTCCTCTTCCGAGAGGAAACTCCAGCCACCATCGCCTGGTCTGTCTTTTGCCAACAGCTGCTGGGCATCCTGCAACACGCTCTGCACAGAGGTCCCCAGCCTCAATTCCACCCGGGATTCAAACCCAGGGCCTTCTTGCTGTGAGGCGACAGTGCTAACCACCACACCACTTTTGTGGCTGGGCATGAGGGTGCATTTGGTAGGCAGTTGTCTGTCCAACATCTGAAACATGAATGATAAAGTTTTGCTTGTGCAGCTGAGGTATGTGCACATGTGGATGTCCTCTTTGGTCTTTGCCTGTCTTTTCTTCTGCACTGCTTGTACTGGTACTGTAGGTTTCTCTCCTCCGATGCATTTAGCTTGTTAAGCTGCAGACTCCATTTATGTAGCTAGAGCAGGGGTCGGCAACCTTTTCTACTCAGAGAGCCATTTGGGACCGTCTCCCAATGAAAAGAAAGCACCCGGAGCCACAACCCATTTTGACATCATATATCTGATGTCATCATATGTACAAAAAAACTAGACTATGTTGCATTTATGAAATGAAGAGCTGCTGCAGAGAACACCGGCGCACCGGGTTATAAGGCGCATTAAGTGAACCAAAACAGTCAGAAAACTCACTTTATTTTGGGGTTTGTATACCGTATTTTACACACCGTTTTATAGGGAACAGTCTCAATTATGTGGTCTATTTCTGTAATTAACCAACATATTATCAGACGCATGCGAAAACATACAGTAACAAAATGACAACGGAAGCAAAACAGTGAGTTTCATCAATTTAATTAAACAAAATATTCATACTCTTGTCACATTACCGGGGCCATTTCAGGGGAGGTGATTAGCAGCACACCTCTGCTGTTACCTGGCATACCTAGCATCGGTGTTGCGCAATCAACCGGGAGGAGCTTTTACCATAGTGCACTTAGCAAAGGCGCAGAGCAGATTGTGGAAGTCCACACACCACGCACCGTATTAAAGGAAGCACCGTCGTTTGGGAAAAGTTCAGCGTCTTAAGTGTGCCTTATGGTGCAGAATATACGGTAACTAATATTGGTCCATATATGAGGCGCATCAGATTATAAAGCGCACTGTCAGTTTTTGAGAAAATGAAAGGCTTTTAGGTTCGCTTATAGTGCGGGAAATACGGTACTCATGATTTATTTTCCAAAGTCACAGGGAGCCACAACAGAAGGATGAAAGAGCCACACGTGGCTCCGGAGACACGGGTTGTTGACCTCTGAGCTACAGAGACTCCATTTGTGCAGTAGAGAGCCTTTTCTAGAGCAAGGCCCAGTCCTACCTTTCTCTGATGTGGCCAATGACTAGGTAAATTAGTTGATCATTCTCATAATTTTTATCACCAAACTCAAACATTGATACAAGGTCTTGTAGTGCAGCAATATACTGTGCAACAGTCTCCACAGAAACATTGGTTGCAATTCTCCTTTGCAGCTGGAAGAATCAATTCTTCCCCAATAGTAAAGGACTTTTTAGCTTTGGTGATGCGATCCATGACCAGGAATGACACTTTTAGCACGGATACATTTGTTGAAGTGGTGGCCCTCCATCATTGTTTTTGTCTGGGTGTTTAGTCTCGATGTGACAAATCAGTTTTAATGGTTTCATGGCTTTATGAGCAAGTCAGGGACTGCAATATCCACAGAGTGGGTGTGGACCTTGTGAATCGCCTGTGACCCTTCTGCTGTCAAATTGTTGGCTCATTTACACTTTCCAATGATTACCCTTTCGAAAGAAACTCTTCAATGAGTTCTGTTTCTGGCTCATTTTGTGAGGGCTAGCTTGCTTTGCTGATGCAGGAAAATGATGTGCCAAAGAGTCAATCGCGGAAGTAAGTCGAGGGCAGAAGTGGTCATCTTTCAAAATAAGACAATCAGAAGACAAATAACAAGAAAAATAGATATATTTTAATCATTCTTTGCGGCCAAGTAGTAAACGATCCACGGACAAGAAACAAGATTCTAACAGGTTACCAACCTGTCTGTCGACCAGAGCAATCTGTCTATATGTTTATGTATAGTTACGTAGATATACCTTCTGTCTGGCAGGAAGTAGTTAAATATATTAGAGAATTTAGGCCTCCCGGGGAGCAGCGTAAATCTCCAGTATCATTTTCCAGCAAAGAGACAACATGGAAGAAGAGAGTTGTTACTGTTTTATATATATACAGCCTGATAGTGTATAAAAGTGTATGAATCCCAGACCATTTGTTACAAATAGATTCATTACTATTGTCATATGTATTGTACATTCTAGTGTAAACACTTAATACTTTGAAAAACAGTGAAAAAATAATAGTGCAAACTCTTTTGAGCATTTACCTGTTAAACTCTGAGACTGTTTTTTCCAGATGAGTTAGTGTACATAATGAATCTATAATATGGGGCTGAGTTATTCATTATCCAAGTCCTGACGTTGGCTGTGACGGAAGAGCGCTGCTGTTATAAGACGCATTGGACTATCACACTCATACATGAACCTGTGGCGTCCATCAGTCCGACTGTAGCTGTGCTGATCATGCTTCAACTGCTACTGTCACTGCTCCTGGCCTCTGAGGCACTGCTCTGTCATGCTGCCCCTATCCTCACGGTCAGTGTCTGCTATATATGTATCTTTGTTATATGTGAACAAAATCACAATTTGATGACAAATTTGGTTTTGAAAATAATTCTTGTTTTGTTTTTTTATATTGTAGCATAGCATCAAATCTAAAATCATTACATGAATGTTGACGAATCTGATGGGATAAATACTAATGTTTCCACATACTTGGAAGGACACCTTGAAAATCTCCCGGGAACAGCTCTGAAACAGCTCTGACACAGAAATATATTTAGTGTCATAAGTGACAATCCAAGGGAGATTATTTAGGTCTCATTAGAATTGGATCCTGTCACGTGAGAGAGACTTTCTGGCCTTTGGAATGCACCTGCAGGTCAGAGGTCCAGAACTGTGTGCTTTCATGAACCAATGGGAACCAATAAACCAATCTCCTCTCTTAGAAAGTTTTTCTGGGAGAATTGTAATGAAATAGTGACAATATACAAAACATAAAAATAACCCAAAAAAATTATCATTTTGTAATCAGAGATTAAGAACAAGTATAAATTAATGTCAAATACGGTTGTGGTTGTTTATATTGGCATTTGTTTGCACAATATCATGAAATACTTAAAGTGTGAATTCTAATTTGAATAATTTGATCTTTTTAGCTCAACTCACTGTGAAAATATAATCTATACTTACATGGTTATTTGCTGGCATCATCTGGTTGATGACAGATGAGACGTTGATATCTACAATTGACTATAGTTAGCCGCTAATGTTGAGTAAAGTAGACCTTTATTTACCTATTGATTTGTAAGCACAGATCAGGTCAGTGACCTGCCATTGACGTTTCAGTGTTACAAATCAATCAGTGCAGCCATGAGACCAGTGTTCTGCTGGACATTTGGGCTGAAAAACAAATTTGCTTGGAGCAGTTTGTTACCTGGATTAAGAAAACTGCCAACATTAAACAAATACATTATTCTGGTATATAGTTACTTAAATGAGTGGATAATTAATTACAATAATTCATTTTCTGCAAAAAGCATATATAATTATAATATAATAATAATCGCCACTCATAAACTGGGATTCTTTTTTTGTATACTACTGTAAAAGACAAAGTTAATCATATCTAAGGTATAACTAAACTCAGTTTTTGGCTGAGGTGTGTATAGGTTGGAAATTAAAATTACAAAATGCCTTGATTATGGGTGGGGAGCAGTTAAGACACGTCCCCATCATGTACAAAAACACACACAAGAGGGAAAGATTATACACATCAACACTATATGCTAGCTAATGAGCCACCCTTTAACATTACATATTGTCTCAACATTGTGGCTAGTAGGACCATCTCCTGATTTTTAGTAGTTACAAATAAAGCTTTGTTTAATATAATCTTTAAACTAACATAGTGTAACAACATAGTACCATGAAGTAATTAATTAAATAAGGAAATAATTCTAGATGTTTTTCAAACAAAAATAAATTGATATGGTAATTAATTAAGTGGTTATGTATTTAATAACACTTTATGTATTTTATTCCTTTTTATCAATTAATGACATAAGAACCTTTTAGTGAATAATTATCTCCCAGTGCTGTTTTGGGTTTTACTCTGCTATTCTTTCCCCAACCAGCAGAGGGAATTTGCAACAAAAAACAAAGATTTGCAGAAAAATCAGATTACAGCCAGGATATTCTGTTATTCTGGTCGTACTTGGTCAGCTTTGGGAATACCAAGAGTGCACCATCCTCTCATTGTACTGTATCACTGTAAACTACAAACAAATAATTATAAACAAGACAAACAAAACAAATTACAAACAAGTTGTAATAAATGAGATTGTCTCAAATATTTGCAGATCTGATTCATTATCAAAGCAAATCAACACAAACAAAAGAGTTACTTATTACCAAATTCCATAGCAAGGTTTTTAGTATATTAAATGTTACAAAGTGTTCTATCGTCTTATGTTTTCCTGGGACAGACTCATGGAGGGTCAGACACAAAGTGCCCCCTGACAGTGAAAATCCTAGATGCTGTGAAGGGGACTCCAGCTGGGCCAATGGCACTGACCTTGTATCAAAAGACAGCTGATGGGGGATGGACCACAATTGCAAATGGGTATCAGATCAAGTTTATTCACTTTCACTCTCTCTCAACATTGGTTGAAACTGTATAAACACTGCAGAGATTCTGGTTTTCTTTGTAACAGAATGACTGATGCAAATGGTGAGATCCATAACCTGATCACAGAGCAAGAGTTCCCAACAGGGGTGTACCGGATGGACTTTGACACCAAGTCTTACTGGAAGAATGGGGGAAGTACACCCTTTCATGAAGTGACTAATGTGAGTATAATCAGGTGTCACATCTCAGTTGAATTATGACAGCTATCAGAAATAAACAAATTTTACAAATTAGCTGCTGCTAATGAGGAGGTGTGACTCCATATTCATTAGTTACCTTGTTTGTTTCTACTCTGAAATTTTCACTGTTGATTTTTTTGTTTGTTTGTTTGATTTTTTTGGGGTTGTTTTTTTTAAAACCATAAGCTCATATATATGTAAAATTAACATCCTGTTAAAGTCAAGTGAAACGTCACGATAATTCTAGTCCACATTATTGTTCTAAAACTCCACATTAATGTTAATGTTAATGTTAAAACTCCAAATTACTGTTCTAATTCTCCATATTAATGTTCTTAAACTTCATATTAATGCTCAAAACCATTACATTCATATTTTAAAGGTGAGCAATAGTACAAAATTCACTTTTTCAAATCTTTACTCAATATATTTGCATATGTGGAGTGCTTTCTCACGACGTAATATCAGTTTTGAAAACTCATTCCGTGTTGAGTAATCTGCAATAATCTGTAACTGCTTTGCAATCTTTGCAAAGCAATCTGTTTTGTACATCCTCCCAGCAGTGATGTCACAGTAATCTGATTTAAATAATCCCAGCCTTGCACTGTTTATCTCCTCCCATCAACTACAGCTACCTGCTTATACAAATTGCAATTGCTTATACAAAGCCACCATCACGTCATCAACATGGAAGTCCACTTTATATTGCCATATTGGATGGAGATTAGCCATTGTGAAAATTGTTATTTTTATTCAACATAAGGATGGTTCACTCCTTTTACATTGCCAAAATATGGACAATGGAACTATGGAACTTGATATGCTTGTCCCATGGTCAAAAACTGACAAGCAAGTAGAAATAATATATGTAAATGCAAATATATATATATATATATATATATATATTTAAATCTAGGATTCAGATTCTAGAATTAATATTTTACTACATTACTAGCTTACTACACCCAAAACCTGACTATCCGCAAGCAAGTAGAACATAAACAGGTAAATGAAAAAGAGTAATTTATTAATTCATTATTATTTAAATGTGTAAACAATAATTCTAACGACATAAAAGTCCACCTTTCATACCTAAACACGACAGATACATTCTTAACAAAATAACTGAATGATGATATACTTTCAATAATATCAGTTAAAGGTAAATGTGAACCACACTCTCCTCTCTGAACCTTACATCCCTCCCTCACCCACAAAAAGAAATTTCCCCGTTTCACAGGCACAAACAATGAGGATAATGAGGAGAACAAAAACAGAAGAACAGCTTACTTCAGTATATAGTCCACAAGGTATCCTCTATGGTATGTGGTGCACCTTGCAGGTGCCTCCTTACAATATTCCAGCACAGGAGCAGGTCTGAGACAGCTGTATTGAACAACGTGGAATTTGTCAGATTACTCTAGAAAGTGATTAATCCTGTATGTCTCACCAAGAGAATCACATCCAAGATGCTCCAAAACTTTAAAGGGACCCTTTCAGTGTGGGGAGCGGTTGTGTTTGATTGTAGAGGGTTTAACCACACAAAGTCACCAGAAAGTGGGTTCTGATGACTCTTGCCAATGTCAATCATGCCATCACACTGCGGATTATAGGTGGGTTTTATGGTTTTCTGGATGCCAAGCAGCTCAAAAAGGTGTTTAAGAAAATCAGACTCAAATATAATGTCTTGATTATTGTGGAGCATTTCTGGTTTGCCATGTTCTGGAATAGCACATTGATTGACATCACTTCAATTGGAGGTTCAGGTATATCTGTATAAAGTTATATATTGCAACTATTTAGCATGGCTCAGTGGCAACAATTATTTTCATTTGAGCTCTCACTTCGGGTGTGGCACTTGCATTACATGAGAATGTTTGCACCACACTTTGATATCTTGTGTGGGGTGTCAGCAGGGTAACATGACATTGCATCTGCATTTAGGAGTTGGTGGGACATCATTGCTAATTACAGTCCATTCAAAAGGATCAAGCTCAAGAGCCCAGCGTATATGCAGACCAGAGGCATCATTTATCATATTTGATAAGCCTTCTGTTACACTCTTTTTCTCCCATTTTGTGCATCAAATCTGCACTTTTCTGGGGAAGACATGCATACAGACATGAGACATGATGGGAAGACATGCATACATTTATACCCTCTCTGGCCATGGCATACCATTTACACCTTTCTTTGAAGACAGGGGGACCTAGCAACGTCAATGCTGAGTCAGTGAATTGCAACGTGTGAGTGAGAGAGGAAAGGCGTGGGGAGTCCCTGAATCAATTTTGTGGGATAAAGGGGTAGATTAAATATGATCAGTCTTAATAAATATATAAACACTTGACACTCATTCCCCTAGTCCAAGGGTCGGCAATCTTTTCTACTCCAAGGGCCATTTGGGACCATACAAAAAACTATACTATGCATTTATGAAATCAACGAACACAGCAGAGAACACAGGTGGTAGTGTGCTGAATAAATGCCAGCTGTCAGATGTGAGGTATGATAGGTATTTGAGTGTCGCACATCAGTGGATGTGATGCATATTTTTGGTGATAAAAATATTAAAAACGTTTTATTTTAATGTTACAAGTAATCTTGAAATTCAGAATTACATTTGAAAATGAACAAACTAAAATAAAATTTAATTTGAATAAAATACCGTATTTTCCGGACCATAAGGCGCACCAGGTTATAAGGTGCACTGCCAAAAAACGGGTCCGAATGGGTTTTTTTCGATACATAAGCTGCACCGGACTATAAGGCGCATTAAGGGAACCAAAACAGTCAGATAACTTTATTTTGAGGTCTATATACCGTATTTTCCGCACCGTTTTATAGGGAGCAGTCTCAATTATGTGGTCTATTTCTGTAATTAACCAACATATTATAAGACGCATGCTAAAACATACAGTAAAAAAATGACAACAGAAGCAAAACAGTGAGTTTCATTGATTTAATTAATCATAATATTCATCGCTTTACCGGTGCCATTTCAGGGGGAGGTGATTAGCAGCACACTTCTGCTGTTACCTAGCATACCTAGCATCGGTGTTGCACAATGAACCGAGCGGAGCTTTTGCCGTAGTGCGCTTAGCAAATGTGCACAGCAGATTGTGGAAGTCCACACACGGTGCACCGTATTAAAGGAAGCACTGTTGTTTTTGAGAAAATTTCAGCATCTTAAGTGCACCTTATGGTGCGGAAAATACGGTAACCAATATTGATCCATATATAAGGCGCATCGGATTCTAAGGCGCACTGCCAATTTTTGAGAAAATTAAAGGCTTTTAGGTGCCCTTATAGTCCGTAAAATATGGTACTCGTTATTTATTTTCCAAAGTCACAGGGAGCCACAACAGAAGGATGAAAGAGCCACACGTGGCTCCAGAACCACTGGTTGCCGACCTCTGCCCTAGTCTATACAACCCAGTCGAAATAAAACACATCCTGCATTGATGAAAAAAGGAACCGACAACAATATTTAATCAATCCTTTTTATTTAATGATTCAGTGAGGTCCGTGACCGCTTGTCTCAATGCTTCCATCATGGCTGGCTGATCATGAAGCAACTGAGCTGTTGTATTTTTCATTGATGTGCCCTAGCTGCTACACAACCTCCCAGACTGCAGTTGCCGTTTCCCTCTGAGTATCCAGGCTCTACCTTTGCACCTCCAGCATTGTCTCAATGAGGACTCCTAAGCGCTTTCCCTCAGTGTTACTACCACTTTTACGGATTGCATTATGGTCATCCATTGTGGAGGGGCAGTTGTTTGGTTCACCATTATACTGTGGTCATCTATCTTTCCTAAATTAATCACAGGATGTACAGAACAACTGTGACCAATCATACAGAATTGATGCAAAGAGGACTTCCTTCCTCATCTGGACCTCACCAATTTATATCCAGCGTTAATTTGCATTGACCGTATATGCTTGTTTTTGCATGTGAGAGAGGCAGAGTATGAGACATGTTCACATCTCCAAGTCTTTGGCTGCATGTCACATTTATCAATGGGAATTGTGAGAGTTGAGTGTACACCCAGTTTTATTGATCTGAAAAAGGTGTATATTTTTGGGTGTACGCAGGTTTCAGATTTTGATTGTACTCCAGATGTAAACCTTTTTACGCAAGCAATTGGCATTGTCTGTCATTGTTAATGGGAATGTTAGTGAGAATTAGGAGAGGTTTGTGGTCTGTCACATTGCATAATTTCCATCAGGCATTAGCTGGAGTCTCCGCTACCTGTCGTTAAGTCTTATCTCAGTTTGATTCCTATAGCTCAACTTGCCAGTAGTCAAGTATGGATCATAGTATTGACGATACATAGTGAACCAAGCAAAACCTGACAAAGCATCAAGCATGCCATCTGATCTGGGAAGAGGATGTGATTCATTGATTGACTGCTTAAAATTAGTGCAAATTGTCCATTAAGAAACTCTGAACTTCCCTCAAGCACCCTAGTGAAGGTAAAGAGCTCATCCGTGGTTCCATAACCAGGATGAATCCTGAATTGTTCCTCCTCGACCCAAGGTTCAACTAATATGGGCGGTTGTTTCACTTGGCGACTTCTGCAGTGATTGGACAGCCCACCTCTAGGTCCCCTGTCTCTGTTTCCCCTTGGAAATACATGTTGGTAGGATTGAGGAGCTCCTCAAAGTATTCCTTCCACTCTGGGATAATTGCCCCAGGAGACATCAGCAGCACCCCATTGAAGCTCTGTCGGAGATGAGAGTTGAAGACCAATTTGATGAGTTCCTCCACCAGGCAGTCCCAACAGATCTTCACTGTTCGTTTGGGCCTGCCAGGTCTGCGCAGTGTCTTCCCCCGCCACCTGATGCAACTCACAACCAGATAGTGACCAGTTGACAGCTCTGCACCTCTCTTCACCCGAGTATCTAAAACATACAGCCGCAGATCAGATGACATGACAATGAAGTTGATCATTGACCTATGGCCTAGGTTGTCATGATGCCAAGAACACCAATGAACATTATCCTCAAACATGGTGTTCATTATGGACAAACTGTGACTTATACAGAAGTCTGGGTTCCATTTGGGCAGGCTGTTCCTCCCAATCATGCCCCTCCATATCATGCTGCCATTATCCACATGAGTGTTGAACTCTCCCAGCAGAACAACAGAGTCCCCAGTCGGGACATTGACCAGTGTCCTACTAGGGCCTCCAAAAAGGGCTGGTACTCTGAGCTACTGGTTGGTGCATAATCACAGGACTGATAACAGGCATAGCCCATTCCCTGACTCAAAGACACCCTTTTGTCTGACTGAGAGAACCCCAGCATACAAGCAGAGAGTCTTGGGGCAAGCAAAGGACCCACCCCAGCCCTCTGTCTCTCAATTCCAGCATAGAAGAGTGTCCAACCCCTCTCAAGGACTTGGGTTCCTGAGCCAATGCTATATGTGGAGGTAAGGTCAACTATATCTAGTCGGTAGTGCTCATCTGCCTCCACAAGCTCTAGCTCTTTCCCCATGAGGGGTGAGGTTCCATCTTCCAAGAGCCAGCTTCCATATCAGGATTGGATCACTAAGGCCCCGCCTTGGTCTGCCACCCAATCCACAAAGCACCCTTCTTGCTCCTCCTGCAGGTGGTGGGTACATGGGGGGGGGGGGGGGCATAAGGGTCTTGGAAAACATTATTTGTCTGACCTTTTTCTGACCTTTGAGTATTTCAGCTGTATGCAAAAATGTAATAATATACTGCAAATTAAGATTTTCAAAGAAATGTTTAAAAAACCCTTCTGATGCAAGGCACATCCAACAGATACAAATACACCACTTCTCGACACCAAAAACTGACCAATCACAAGTAACAAGAACTTAAACAGGTAAATGAAAAAGAATAATAACAAAGAGGTGGATTGTAGGATTAATATTTAAATGTGTAAATAATAATTCTACCAACATAAAATTCCACATAGATATCTTAACACTACAGATGCATTTTTCACAAAATCATTGAATGGCTTTATACTCTTTCCATAATATCAGTAACAGGCAATTACGCACCACTGTATCCTCTCTGAACCTTACACTAACATTTTATTTAATCAAGGAACCATATTAACTTGCAGGGGGAAAAAAAATCATGCCACATTTAAAACTCCACATTATTGTTCTAGAACACTCCACTGTTTAACAACTCTACATTGTTAAAAACTCCGCAGCAATGTTATGAAACTCTGCAATGTTGTAAAACTCCACTTTGAAGTTCTAAACCTCCACATTAATGTTCTAAAACTCCATCATGTTTTCTTCATTTACTGATCCATTTGTTTGTCTTCAGGTTGTGTTTGAAGCTCACTCTGAAGGCCATCGTCACTACACGTTGGCCATGCTCCTGAGTCCATACTCATTCACCACCACAGCGCTGGTCACAGACATTCACCACTGATGTCATCTGTAGACATCCACTTTTCCATCAATATGTATGCCATATTTAATGTACAGAAATTATCAGGACCAACAGACACATAAATTCCTTCACCTCCTGTATCACACTCTGCTGTGTGTCAGGTCAGAGCAGGCTAACCACTCTGACCTACTGCATCAGGACAGCAAAGAATCAAGAAGCACACATCAGGTCTGACCTCCAGAATATGTCAATGACCTCTTTATTTTAATTTTGATGATTTAAAAAAAAGGACAACAGCTGATCAGCAGACCGAATCTGTATGTCATATCAAATATTTCAATAATGTGACAACAGAATAGTTATCATTCAAAGGAATCTTTAGATGTTCCATGTGTTCTGAACATTTCACACCTTCAAGTAAATGACTAATCCTCGGTGACAGTTTAGATACAAATACAACAGCCAGCTTTCAGATGCACCTCCTTACCCTGGGGGATACCGGAACTAATATGTTACAACACCTATAAAAACTCAGTTCCTTTAAAGATAGACCTCGTCTATGAAGCTTCAAGGCCAGTGAATTAAGTGCTTTAATCATCAAAATGATCCCTTTTATGACATCAGTGATGTTGGCCAACTGATTCTACCCACACTGTAGGCCCAAGTTGAAAAAATAAAAGTCTTCCACACTTCTTTGGTTGCATTTTTTAATAACTTATTTTCTGCTTTGATCTATAAACAGCAACAGACCCTGTAAATGTTAAATTATATACAATTAATTATGTGTGGAAACAAATCTTTAGAGTTGAAAGAACATGTGGTAGTTTTCTTCATGTGAGAAAATTTTGTCCTAAATACAATCAACCCTGTTAATATCTGTGAATGTGTGTGCAGCTTCAGCAGGTTACCTGTTCAAAGAAGGATGTTTTTGAGGACTTGGCAGAGCTGCATCAGTGTGTTCACTTGTCAGAGTGACCATGCAGCATGTATGCCTCTGAGGAGGCTGCAGGCATGCCTGGCACTCCTGAGGCAGTAAGGGAAGCATGAGCTGGGGGGCTACATTGTGTGATGATTTACAGGCCCTGGCTCAGTATGGAACTCTACTGTGGAAATGTATGTGATGATCATAACTAAAATTTATTCTGCATTACTAATTTTAGAGTTTTTACAAATGTTTCAGCTGCCACAAATCCAACCCAGTCTGAAGATACTGGATGGACCCTAAAGCTGGCAAACCTGTTTCAGAGTTGTATTCTTGACAGAGTTCATAAAACATAACACAGGCCTGATACTTACTGCCCCTAATAATCAGAGCCTGTTAAGGCAGCATAGCAAAAGAGTTCCAACACATCACACACTACTATGAGTTAATTTATTGAAATTACACAACTTCAACAGATTTTAACACCTAAAATAAGATTTTAGCATGAGCCAGAGGTTTTATAGCCTTGAAGAATGACCTTGCAATATAACACGCTTCAATGTCAATGACATTGTCGCAAGACAATGTTGCAAGACTTTTATGTTCCTCTGATTTTTTTTTATTGCTCTTTCACAATAATGTGAAAACAAAAGACAATAAAAACAAAGTATGGGTGTTTATTTTCAGTAATTCCGAACTAAATAAATACCAGGTTCAAATGTTCACTTATTGTGTGAATAATGGGGCCAAATGTGAGTTATCCTGGGTAAAATGTCTGTAATTTCTAAAGGAAATACAGTTTTTAAAGACCATAAATTTAGGATAAACTTATCCACTATTACTCTGTATAGAGGGAAAAAGAAAATCAAGTTATTGTCCAAAATAACTGAATATTTATTTTCTTTGGTTATCCATTGTTACTATTGTCTGGGGCAACACTATTAAATATCAATTTAGGACTGGAACATTACCAATCTGTTTTATGATGATCATCACTGTTGGTATGGTTACCAGTGTAATTATGATTTTCGAACATCCGGCTCATCAGTTTTTCATCCATGTTCTTCTGAGTCTAATTAGAGCTTCTAAAAGAGTGAAGAAGTGGCTTCTGATGGGTTAGTCTACAGCACCAATGCTGGAAAGTTCATATGTTCGTGCACTTGGAGGACAGTGAACTTTGGTTGGAACTGAAAACTGTTGGATAATACAGTTCATCATGCATGTAGCCAAACTGGAATTGAACATAATCTGCACTGGATTATTACAGACTGAACAACACCTTTGGATTCTTAAACATTTGATATTATTCATATGTAAATGACAATTTGCAAAAACAATTGAAACCACTTTAAATAAAATTGAAAAAAAACCCAAAACACGTAGAAACAAAATAAAAATAAAAATAACTCAAGGCACAATTAAATACTGCTAATTGGGATATTGTGTTGAAATGGTAATCATGTAAAACAAAATATGGATTTCATATAAAAAAGTGAACAGGTTCACCAACAGCGACTATAACCCTCATTATATCAGAGCAGAGGGTTGTGGACACCTGGAACAGGGTTATGGTGTTGGGGGACAACAAAGGACACAGCTGAGCAAAAGCACTAGATGCTACCCGACCTTCAAATGGAGAGTTTGTCATACCAGGTTAGATAATGCAGATAATCCTTTAATTGTTAATGAGGTGACTATTAGCTCTAAACTGTGTAGATCAGGTTGCCTAGATACTGATGGTGACAGATGACATCAGCAATGTTGCTCAAAGAGGATTTTTTCCCCCACAACACTGAAAACAAACTATCCCTTCTTTCAATGGGATGGATGGGAACAAGACATTCCCCACTTTCTATTCTTCTGTTATGGAGTCAGAATACAGCTCATCAGATATTTCAATTATTACATATTAAGGCATTGATGCTCCATTAAAAATGATAGAAAAAGGGGTGCTATGAACTAGGGAGGAGGGAACCATTGACACTTCCTAATCAGCTGATTAGTCACAAATACATGTGTTGAACATTTTACTGTTACAGGATCGACCACCTCCTCTCTCCCACGCACTGTTCAGCATGGCTCACAACTTGTCTCTGAACCTACACCTTAACTTTGTGACCAAAGATGAGAACTCAAACCATGCTCACTAAACATGAAATAGTCAGCCCCACCATCACAACCAGGTCAGTGTTTGTGTGGCATAAACTTGAAATAAAACAACCTGAAGTTCTTTTTCCTGTCTGTCCATTTCCATCCAACCTCATCAGATTCATAAACATTTGATATATATATATGTTTTACCATAGCAGTCTCACCATATTTGTTATCATTGTGGCATCTTGTCATTATTTTATTTTAGCCAAAAGCACTGGGTCAAGCTCCTCCTTACTCCTCAACAGTAATGGAGCCTTTGATACCTGCAGAGTAGTACACACATTCAGAGATTCAAAGCATTGTGCAGGTAGAATCCATGGAGAACATATAAAATGACACGGAACATCAATGGGATGGAAGTTCAATGGCATCCTTCTAACAAGAGCTCAACTGTGGTCCACCAAAGCTCAAGAAGCCCATGGAAGAGGAGCTTATGCAGAACATGCAATCAGCTACAACTGTAAAGCATTTAAATTCCATTATATATTTAAAGAGCAAATGACAAGCTTAAATACTGGGACAGAACAGGAAGAAGGCTCAGGTGTAGTAAAAAAAAAAACCCACAAAGGCCAGAAACTGGACAGGTCAAACTCAACATTTTAGAACATACTCTCAACAAGTAAAAGAATCCAAATGTGTCATGGTCGAAAACCTAGAGCAATACTGAAGAAGATGAATCAGTAAAGATCTCATCAAAAATAAACTTCACATTTCTGTCTGTCCTCCTGGAATCTCAGGAAAGCTTCTAGAACAGCAGGAGCCATTCAAGAACAGCAGCGGCTACAGCTGCAATGCTGAGGTTCTCTCATGTTGGCCCTTCAGATGAGCAGACTTAAATAATATCATCACATGTGCATGCGCGCACACACACACACACACGCACACGTGCACACGCGCACACGCACACACGCACACACACACACACTTCAGCATGGTACAGTACAATAAAGAGCTTTATACTATGGTCCAGCAATAAGTAATCTGATCATAATTAAAAAAAAAAAAAAAAAAACATTGGAGACTAAATAAATAAAGTCAAGAGTGCCTGAACTTGCTTCAGATACTGGACTGACTCCAGTTCAAGGCTGACCACGTTTCCTCTGAGGAGATGGAGCAACTCCACTCTTCACAAAGTGCACCTCAAAGAAAACAAAATTAAAGCACAAAAAAGTAAAAATATACACATCTCAATGAAATAATTTAGGCTTGAAAATAATAAAAATAAGTTAAGGCATGCAAAAGACAAATCTTGAGATTTGAATACATCTTTGTGTTTTAAAGCCAAACATATTCTATCATTAGAACTTCCTCTTAGGAAGAAACTACTAACTGTTATTAAATCCTCAGAGCAAAGGTAGCTGCCAAAATAAAATTCAAACCCGCTGAAATATCAACAAAATGCACCAGAGTGTTTGAAGGCCCAATATATACATCTGTGTTTAAGAGGCCATATTTACACACTTGTTCATGCAGTTTCAGCAGCAACGCAGCAGACAGAGAGCAAACACTTTACAGCAACAGGAGTGCTTCAAAAAGAGAAAATAAATTATGGCAAATAAAAAACATCTCAAACATGAACATTTCTCACAACCCTCCTTTTAAAGGAATACTGTGGCATTTTAAATGATATGTTTTAACCAAAGTACAAAGTCAGACAAAGGTGGCATCTCGTTGGCTTGTAAGGTGACAGTGATACATCTGAAGTGAAGCAGTGCAGAGCTGACCCAACAGGAGTCAAGCATAGCCTGGCCAGGCTGGGCCAGGCCGGGGAAGCTGTGGTTGTGCCACATTAAGGCTTTCCAGTAAAAATTAAAATAGAGATGCTGCCCCTGGCCAAACCAGAACCTCAAAACTCATGTGAACTTGTATTAAAGCCGGAAAATTAAATGACATGCAGCAACTCAATTAGACACGCACATATACACACACAGACAGACAGACAGACACAAACAAACACACCTCTATTTTGAAAGCTACTGCCTCTTAATGTTTCCTTTTCTTTGTTTTTTAAGACTTCTTTGCGGCATTTCATGGCACCTCATTGAGCCCCCCCAGCCTGGATCCCTTCCTCTTCTCTACTGCAGCAAAGACCTGCTGCCTCTGATTGGCTGAACAGAGTGCTAAGAAGCCAGGCAGGAGGGGGAATCTGGGTGAAGCAGGGTCTTTGTCTCTACCAGGGTTCAGAAGCAGGCTGGGCAGGGGAGCACTTCAGTAGTCTTCAATGGGGGCCAGTTCAGGGTGCAGGTCCACGCTGATGTTTTTGTAGAGACTGCTGAGGGAAATAACAGGTCTATAACGAAGATTGTTGAGGCCGTCCAAGTGTTGCCGCTCTTTGGAATACCTCAGCAGTTTATACCTGAACAGATGACACAGTTCTCACATTAAGACACCCGCTGGAAAATTGGCCCTCATACAAAGCAATCCATATTAATTATTAAAAGCAACATTTGACAGTGATTAATTACATTAAAAGATCCCTAGATGGCTTTAAAATCAGCTGAATGGAATTCTATTAGTCGTCTGACCCTTTAAGATTAGTTGCACTGCCCTTCCCAACAATCCATTCAGCTTCACTCTTAACTGGCTGACTATTCTAAATAATATAGTATAGAATATACACTCACCGGCCACTTTATTAGGTACACCTGTCCAACTGCTCGTTAACACTGAATTTCTAATCAGCCAATCACATGGCGGCAACTCAGTGCATTTAGGCATGTAGACATGGTCAAGACAATCTCCTGCAGTTCAAACCGAGCATCAGTATGGGGAAGAAAGGTGATTTGAGTGACTTTGAATGTGGCATGGTTGTTGGTGCCAGAAGGGCTGGTCTGAGTATTTCAGAAACTACTGATCTGCTGGGATTTTCACGCACAACCATCTCTAGGGTTTACAGAGAATGGTCCAAAAAAGAAAAAATATCCAGTGAGTGGCAGTTCTGTGGGCGGAAATGCTTTGTTGATGCCAGAGGTCAGAGGAGAATGGCCAGACTGCTTCGAGCTGATAGAAAGGCAACAGTGACTCAAATAACCACCCGTTACAACCAAAGTAGGCAGAAGAGCATCTCTGAACGCACAGTACATCGAACTTTGAGGCAGATGGGCTACAGCAGCAGAAGACCACACCGGGTGCCACTCCTTTCAGCTAAGAACAGGAAACTGAGGCTACAATTTGCACAAGCTCATCGAAATTGGACAATAGAAGATTGGAAAAATGTTGCCTGGTCTGATGAGTCTCGATTTCTGCTGCGACATTCGGATGGTAGGGTCAGAATTTGGCGTCAACAACATGAAAGCATGGATCCATCCTGCCTTGTATCAACGGTACAGGCCGGTGGTGGTGGTGTAATGGTGTGGGGAATATTTTCTTGGCACTCTTTGGGCCCCTTGGTACCAATTGAGCATTGTTGCAACGCAACAGCCTACCTGAGTATTGTTGCTGACCATGTCCATCCCTTTATGACCACAATGTACCCAACTTCTGATGGCTACTTTCAGCAGGATAATGCGCCATGTCATAAAGCTGGAATCATCTCAGACTGGTTTCTTGAACATGACTATGTTCACTGTACTCAAATGGCCTCCACAGTCACCAGATCTCAATCCAATAGAGCATCTTTGGGATGTGGTGGAACGGGAGATTCGCATCATGGATGTGCAGCCGACAAATCTGCGGCAACTGTGTGATGCCATCATGTCAATATTGACCAAACTCTCTGAGGAATGCTTCCAGCACCTTGTTGAATTTATGCCACGAAGATTTGAGGCAGTTCTGAAGGCAAAAGGGGGTCCAACCCGTTACTAGCATGGTGTACCTAATAAAGTGGCTGGTGAGTGTATATGCAAATCTATATGGACTCTTACCTGCCAAGAAACTGCACTTCCCCTCTGTGGTGGTGAGGAATGGACTTGTACTTGCCAATCTCCCCCTCTGGCCGTGTAACATTGAGACCAGCATAGTGAACCCTGATAATAATAGTAAAAATAATCATCATGATCATGATCTTAACCTTCCTCTTGTGTTAGCTTTCAGCAATCATCTCTTATGTTACCGGTTCAGTTTTGACCAGTGCTACACAATACACTAAAAACAATAACAAACAATTGGCTTCCTTATCCATGAAAATGTTGGTTTTAACACTTTTGGTGTGGGCCTCTGGGCCTTTTATTTGTCAGTATACCCCTCAATTTCAATTAAAGAAATTGGTAAAATGAACCTCGATTACCTATATTAATAAAGGTTGTTGTGTTACCTAAATATTACTGAGCAGTAGAGAAGACATCTCTTATAGAAATTTGTTTTATTTATTCATCATATTAATATCAATAGGTAAAATAACATCTATGGTGTTACAGGTCAATTTCAACCTATATATATTTATATCAAAAAAGGGGAATTTTATTTCCAGCGATAGAACTTTAATATAAACAGAAAAAAACAGGCCTGGTCACTCTGGTCTCTCTATTATAAAATCTGAAGACTCTTGATATCATTTGAAATGTCTGAAGTGACACTGTTGCCCAGAAAATGTGTCCGCCTGTCGATGCGCCCCGTAGACTTAGTACTTAGTAGACTTAGTACATACTTAGACATAGACACCGGTGGCCTGATTGCAACACCAATGAAAGCATCCAGGTATTCCTCATCAATGTCTTTACACATGTTGCCATGGACGTTTTTCCTTCAAGATTCATGATAATGATTCTTTTTAATGACAATGGCACAAATAGCTCAAATCATATCTTGATGTCACTGACTGCAGTCACAGCAAACCTTGTGGTTCCAGGGGTCATTTTGATGACATTTGCAGCAGCTGCCCTGCAATGTACATCATAGGGTACTAGACTCCAAGACCATTTTTGGACTTGAATCTTTCAGTAGGAGCAGCAGTAGGAGCAGCTTCAGCGACCTCCTCATCTGACTCATCAGATGGGTCTGTGTCTTGTGGACGATACTCCACATTGTCTTCCTCCTCAGAAACCTACTCATCTGAATCGCTATGCTGCTCTGTGTCCTCTCCCTAATTTTCACCAAAAACATTATCCAGAACTTGGCTCACTGTAAATCTACTCAGAAAAGCACACAAAATGAGAATCCCCTAAAGCTTACATGTTTAAGAGAGGAGCTGGTTGTCAGTGTTACAGCTAACAGTGCACTTATGATTTCAGTTTTGGCTCTAAATATTGCTTACAATTATTATACAATTATTATTATAACTGGGTCGAAACTGGCCCTAACAACAGAAAGGTCATAATTTCAACCAGAGCATTTTATAATTTAGTAAAAAATTATTTGTTTTATTTTGTTGAAATAGAAGTTCCTGACAAAGTCAAAAAGCCTTGGTGCAATAAAGAAATTTATGTGATACTTCCATGCATTTTAAATTTAAAAAGGGTTGTGGCAACCCTAACACCAGAGGAGGGTTAAATCCAAATAAAAGAAAAAGGCAAACAACAAGCTCAGCAACAAAACTGCCAACAACCATTGCTCATGGCACAGCACTAAATTGCTGGTTAAGCACTGGGATAGGCCTGTCTGATAAGGACATAGAGACAAGAAACCTAACATCAACCACTATTTCACCCTTCACCAATAACTTTTGTCCTCTGAGAAACATAATGTTTTAACAGGAGCAGATGTAAACAGACTAACCTGTTCCACAAGTCATCATCCTCCCCCCCCCAGCCCCAGAATGCATTTGGAAAGCCATTAATCTTGCGGAACTGCTCCACAGTGAGTCCACTCACACCTCCAAAGAACTCATTGTACGGAAGACTGGAAGCACAAAAGAAACAATACAATAGAGAGAAACATCTATTAAACTATCTAGCAGAATAGCCTAATCCAAATGCAGCTTTACATTGTTTTCATTGTTGGGAAACAGTAGCCAGTTATTAGTTATTAGTCCTGTCAAGAACCAACTGCAATTCATCAGTCTAAGATAGACATCATATTTCTGTCTCTACACAAACTGAAAAACCTTCATGTTACTCATTACTTATAGTTAAAGCACAGCTACAATTGTCTACCTTTATAAGTTCCATTCCCAGTAATTGTCCATTTCCTTTCCTTGGGGTACTTACATATACATATACTTGTCCAGTTTGGCAGCAAAATGGCGTGGCATCTGCCCGCAGCCGTAGTAGTTTCGGTCATTTTCCGGTATGTGGTCCACGTCATGAAAGATCAAGCAGTCCCAGTTCAAGTCCTTCATGGCCTCCAAGAAGCCAACATTGAAGAGCATGGCTCTGTTGAAGGGCTGGCTCCCACTCTAAATAACACATCACAAAAAAACATGCTGTTGCTCTTTCAGAATCAAGAATGCTGTCTACAGCTTTTCAGTTTGTTTTTAGTAAATACCTGCTCAATGACGTAGAGG
Source organism: Lagocephalus sceleratus (assembly GCA_911728415.1). Lineage (NCBI taxonomy): Eukaryota > Metazoa > Chordata > Actinopteri > Tetraodontiformes > Tetraodontidae > Lagocephalus > Lagocephalus sceleratus. The sequence goes on along the minus strand of CAJVRN010000030.1, from coordinate 10,720,302 downwards.
GCAAACTGCAATCTCTGCCGCTGCAGCATGGGAATGAGGTGTTGGAAGAGGATGGGGAGATGTTCATGACGGTTTCTGAAGGGAATCAGGATGGCCACCTGCAGCACATGTTAGCTTCATCAGACACGGATCAGGCTTGCTTGAGCCCTGAGGAGCATGAGGCGTACCTTCCAGTGAGGTATGCAGTCCTTTGGTGTCCAATGACCTCCAAACTCAATGTCAAAATATTTGGTGAACTTCAGTTCTGTTTCCTCCATAGGAATCTCTGTCATATTCACATCTATAAGGCCCTCTGAGGAAGACAAACACTCACACCCTTACTGTGTTACTGTTTCCTAGTCTGTTGAACCATTAAGATTAAATGAAGAAAAAAAAAACTCACATCACACATCAGAAGGTACCAGGAACTATCCCCCACTTGTGGCCATTTCCCATTTTAAAATGATGGAGATGGAGTTTTTATTCTATCTGTAGATAGACTCCAGGGCTGATTTATACAACATAGTGGGACTAGTATAGTTGTGAATTGGTTAAAATATAATTGTAAAATGAATTAATTTACAATAAAACATTGGTTCCATTAACAATCATCTCTTTATTAATAATGTTATATAATGGCAAGTTAATTTATTTCCACTTTGTCAGATATTACTATTACTACTACTACTAATAATAATAATAGTAATAATAATAATGTTTTGAACCGCATTGATGTAAACTAAAAGGACCTCTGACTCACACTCAGTAAAACTCACCCACACATAACTAGATTAACATTCACTTTCAGCCAACAAAAACACTGTTGCAACCAGAACACCACACTTCAGATGTGTTTAAAAAAAACAGCTTCAGCTTCATTCACCGAATGACCAGCATACGTACTCATAGAAGGTAAACGCTGTGGGCAGGGCAGGTTCTGGGCGTAGGTAAAGTTCTCTGGGAGGTAAGTGGTTGGCTGTACCACATACTCACTGGAGTTACTTCCATCAGGATAATCTGCAGCAGGGATATGGTTAGATGTGTGACTGACACCATAATGGACCTGTAATGGATCTGACCGAAGAGTTAACTGCTTGCTTTCATTTAAGGGATTTTATAAAAACAAGAAGGCATTAGTCTTTAGGAGCCATTTAATACAGAAACTCTGTTGTTTCAGAGGCTCAAAGTTTGCAGACAGCTGTCTCATATGTTCTAGAGATGATGATTTCTAGAGCTGATTTGATCACTTAATATTTGATAGTGTTTAATCACATGGAGAAAAGATCTAGTTATCAGTCTCATTAGCAGATTCCACCAATGAACTAACAATCAAAGGCTAGAGGACTTTCAAACCCAATTTCTAAAATTGTGGGAGACATCAGACATAGGAATGCACCAATCCAATACTGGTATTGGTCCCGACATTGCAGGAAATCTAGATTAGGTATCGGTGACAATTTCAGTCAAAAAATGGGCCCATTCAATCACCAATTGTGTTTACGTTGTCTCTCTTCTCAGAAAGGTCAGCTGATGTTGATGTTTTTGATGAGAAGAGAAAATAAAACAGCCAGTAAACTTTCCAAAAAAAAAAAAAAAAAAAACTAATAAAAAAACATTCAGAGTGGATTTTTGGTCAAGGAAGATGTATTTGAACTGCCTGGTAAGCTGTGCAAACACATATTAGAGAAGACAAAAGATGCCAAGGCTCTGAGTTTAACAATAGATTTGCAGCACTCTGTAGTTTTTTCTGCTTCACTTTTAAGTTTGACTAAGAGTTACGTACAATGCTCAATGCTGCAAACTTCTGTGGGTCACACAGAAGTTAGGAGCAGCGACTCTACTGGAGCCACTCAAAAGGAAACGTTCAGATCATTGCATTTTATATTCCTAATTGAAATGACTGAACCAGTTACACTTGTTATATTGTTTTGTAAATGTTTTCTGACCAAGTGAGAGAAGCTGTTGGTTTAAGATTGTTAGTTGTATTAGATAAATAAGTACCTCACTGCATTTACATGTTTGTTTTAAAAAAAAAGGAAATACATGTTTAAGTCAATTCTGATGCACAAAAAATAATGATACCAGTCTTTTCCACATATGGAGAAATACCATTTGTTAGGTACAGTAATTCAGCAATGTATTTCTGTATTGTATTGCCCAACTACTAAACCTCAGATATCGGTATCAGGGTGAAAAAAGCAGATCATTTAATCCATTATGAGACAGGAACATTATATCGACCCGTTTTAACTCTAAACCATTTCAAGACACACTTGAACAACATGGTCAACATGAGAGAACATACACCTGACCACTGGAGCTGACTCACAAAGGACATGAGATCTCAGACAAACTCACTTCATCCAACCATCTGACCTCAGAGGATGATAACATAGCCCTAATACGAAGATTGCAACACACCTTTGTCCCTTTTTCCATTGGCTAACATTGTGAAAGAGACATCTGTAACTGGGAGAATAAATGGTTTGTAGCTACAGAAACATACTACTAAATATGTAAGATAATTTTAGTATATTGTTCCGATTGTAGCTGTGAATAAATCTCATCATTATACCAAATTAAGATTGGGTGCAATCATTATTTACTTGATATGTAATTTTGACTTCTTTCAGATAAACAATAGATTTTAAGATTTTTTTTACACATCTATAAAAAAGATGTAAATGGTCTCAAGCTTAAATAAATTTTGATTTACTTAAGAAGCATCCAGAAATCCCTGGTAAACTTGATGTTTGTTTGGTGAAATTACACAAAATGCATATTATACTATAAATATTTTACAATATATAGGAGCATAATATTCTTTACAAAATAATCATTTAAGAAGTAATTGTCCTTAAAAAAATCCACACGTTTAATCAGCGCCTCAACAGGTTCATGAGCTACGACTACAGAAACTACCAAATGAACCTGGGAGAGGCCAAGCAGTAGTTTGCTGTGTTTTTCGAGTTTTTCTCAGACCCAGAAGATTGACTAGTTTTGCTTCGTGCACCAGTGAGCAAATTTCATATAAATGCACAAAGGCTCTGCTCCCAACACAGTATCCAGTTCTCGTAATACAGTGGAGGTGAGTATAAAAAAGAAAACTCAGGATTTTAAATATCAAACATGTCTGAATGAGAATGAGGTTTAGACAAATTGTTTCATATGAAACATCTAATCTAATACGGCATTAATCAAACAAAAAATCATACCATTCAAGAACATAGATAAAACATATTCATAAAAGTGAGTCAGTTATAACACATATTGTTATTTTCATGATGACATGTGGGATCTTTAAATCAAGAGCAGAACAGAGTAGACCTAATTTAAATGATGGTGCCAGCTGAACAGACTCAACTATTATTGATAATGTGACTACTGCCTACAGGATGATGAAGAACCTACCTGCATATCCTAACATATAACACCACCGACAGTTCCGTGGTGGCTTAAATTCTATATCCAACTGGAAGGGAGGGCCAGAGATGCATAATTGTGTCTCCTAAAGCACTCGGAGTACAGGGTGATGATCAGTCACCATTATTTACGAAGTTTACTGTCCTTTTGCTGAATGTCATGAGGGCAACTGCTGGCTGCAGAGTATCACACATTCAAATGTTGATGTTGACATCAAATAAGCCATTTTCATTCAATTATGCAGCATTTCAACTCTGTTGGCGAGTCTTAAACTATTTTCACAGCATACTTTGGCTGGAATCCACCTGAACTCTCAAAGCTCTATGAGTTTAGCAGCATTTGAGTTTGAGGAACATTCACTGCAAGGTGGTTCTGGGTTCAATCCCAGAAAAAAGCTGTTTTCAAAGGGAGCACTTCTGGAGGGTGAGAAGAATATTCACTGATGAATGTAACCAGTCTGACAGGAGCAGATGCAGCAAACATCAGATAAACAGGATGTTGTGTTTCACTGACCTGTCCCATTAAGTGTACTGTTCTTGTTGGTGTATAATCGGATCATCTGACCAATGGTCCTCACATTGTCCCTCAACATGATGCCTTGAGCTTGCACCATGAAGAAGTATGTATTGGCTGACGGGAAAAAAAGAAAGAGTAATTTAAAGTTCAGGCTCTTCATTACACTTACATTTCTTACATGGAGTCACAGATGCGATAAAAAAATTATTTTAATATCTAGGCAAAAGCTAATGAATAGAGACTTACAGTGTCTATACAAAAAAGACAAACTAATTTACAACTTTTTTTTTTTTTTAAAGGAAACTACTACTTTTAGGCATATACATTTTAATGAGGTACAGCAGATAACAATAATAGCACCAACACGTGCAGGAGTTTGATGCGGTCTTAAACCTATAAATGTGTTGTGTAAACTGTCGCTTGCTGAGCAATAGCTGACTGCAAGTGTATCCTCTTTATTTTGAAAAAACGAAAAAGGAGCAATCATCCTTTGGGAAGAACTTCAAAACCTTGTAAGCTTGTAGAAGCTATCCTTCTAGCTTGTAAGAAGAAACTAAAAATATTTAAACAATAATCACTAAATCCTATTACGTCAACCCTAGAGCCTTTAAATATTCCAGAAAAACACCTCATGAGACTTCATTCAGCCTCCTTTTTTCCCTGCTCAGGTTTCCTTCTCAAACTTTTTAACCTTATTCTCCATTTCAACACGTTTGGTTATTAAACATTAGGTTTAACCAAACAGTAAGATGGCAATTTAAAAATACCATGTTTGTCTGAAAGTTACAAACACGGCTAAGTGTGCAATTCCATGTAAAAGGTAAGTCCAGAGTGAAGAGAGATATAAATATGAATGTTGTTACTTTTAGAAACGCAAATAAATCGTGCTGTACAGATCTGCCATTAAATTGTGCATATAGCTTTATGTGGAAATGTCTTTTTCTGACCAAAGGTTTACTACTCTTGCTGGTTATTTGACATCCTTCAAACTTTAGACAAAAGCATCTCCATGAGCAACTACATTATTTAATTCAATGAAAAATTGTCAAAGGTGATCAGATAACACCCTGCTGTGCAAAAGGAAGGCAAATCTTTCACTGCAGACATGACAAGTATGAAATGACTCTCCAGGTGAATGTGTTGAATGGTTGATTGCATGAAATAAAGCCAGCATTGTTTTAACCACATTGTATCTTAAACCTCTATTAAGAGACACCGTGCTCGGATGCACCGGCCTTGATAGATACCCTAAAATACCTGTGACATATCGTATATTTATTCTGCACTACCAGAAAACTCCCCCACTCAGGCATCTTCACAACTCACTGTCTCAATTTCCTGTGCTAGCGACAGTCTGTCCTGAAATGCTGCTGATCAGACTGATCAAATTTCAGATGTTCCACATGCAAAATGGCCACAAAGCATTGATTTAAATCAAGCCATATCTTAACAATGTATTTATGTTTATATTAGACATTTATGTTATGTATAAGAACACACTTGTGCTGCGGTAATAAATAACTAAGAGCCTCGACAATTAATCACATTCAGAAATGGCCACATTTGTAATACATGGAAAAGTTAACCTAGACATTATACTTAATGGTCTTATGCCATGAAGATGGTCAGCTAAAGGGTAAATGTGTTTAATCAGCAGTGGGGGATGAAGAACCGGGAGCGGACCTTTAAGTGATGCATTAGTTAGCCTCTTAGCATTAGCATTAACATAGAGATGGCTACGAAAGGCAAGGCGCTGAGCTACAGAGGATAATCCTCGCAAAATGGCATTAACTGGTACCTCGTAAGTGGTTTAGAGTAAAACTCCGTGAACTGACCTATTCCAGGTGCCACGTAAATGAAGTAGAGACAGGTGGTGGACATGGAAAAGAAGAATATGAAGGCCAGAAATGATCGGTTAGACATTCGCGGCAGTCGCCTCCAGTTGACCATTTTGGCTTAGGCCCGCTTCGCTTTCGCTGATATGAATCCCATAAAACGCTCTTTTAATTTTTAAAAAGTCCTTGAACCGATGTACACAGTGTCGGTGTTGTGGCCATAAGAAAAGCTTGCGCCGTCAGGGAGCCCAGAGATGCGGCGTGGAAAGGCTGGAGCGAGCGGTGCTAGCTGGCCTGCTTTCCCCCGCCGAGAAATTTCCAGATGGAAAAGCAGGCCCGCGGCGGGGATATCAGGCAGCTGGTGTCCACATGTAGGACCGCTGGCTGGGCATAATGAAACCGGTACTGCGGGACAACACCTCAGCAATGGAACAACCTAGGGATACGCATGGTAACAGGACATAGTGGTGTAGTCGCCAGTGAAGCGTATCGCTGGCAGCACTTGGTCGCGGAAGGCGGCAGAAACTCTTCTCCCACCCAGGCTACTCCCTGCCGGCGCGACGCTTCCAAAACACTCGGTTCGCTACTTCACCAAAGGGCGGCCAGACTCCAGTCATGCCACTGCATTTAAAGCAGACAAGCTTGGGCTGATGGTTAACATATTAGCGGCGGGACACATTACGGCTCTTCCCTTCTTTCATTTTCTGCTGGCAATGCAGAGAACATTTCCGGTGGATGTAACGACTCCCCACCCCCGTGTCGCCATGGTAACGTCAGTGAGCGGTTCGGTGGAGTGTCTACCTGTAACCCCTCTCCTCTCTACACGGGCCCGCTTGGTGTCACATTTGAGGAGGCAGAGCCAAGACATGGTGGTGGGCTTCCCATCTTCGGGGGAGAACGGCCCGTGTCCCCGTCAACACTGCTGCCAGTGGAGCATAAAACCCCAGCCTCACCACAGGGTTAACTGGACAGTCACTATCATGAGGATGCTGATAAGAAATCAGGTGCAACAGTGGAAAAGATCCATTACCATTCTGTTCCACAATTTGTAATTTGTAATTAGTTGCTCTTTCAAATCTGCTTTAAATGAGCCTTATAGGTTTACTGAATTACAACTCGACTGCAAAAATAAAGAAACAAGTCTATAACCAGCTTTGGCTCACATAAATTTACCACTGTGGAAACACTTTGCAAAGACAAAAATATTGTGTTCAGTATTTGGGTATGTATGTTTGAAGATAATTGGAAAACCTCTGGGTAGGACTACATTTGCCAAAAAGTGGTTTTCAGTCGTTGAGCACGAAACATAAGCAGTAGACCCACAATCCAGAAGTGTAGACCTGTTGGAGCTTTAGTAGCCATTGTCCCACATAAATTCCATTCCATATCTAGCATGTCTGTATGAAAGCAGCAGTTCATCCATCCCAATAATAAAGGAAACAAAAAGTTTATACATTGTTTTTTCCTGAATATTTGTTGGAAAATAATCAGATGAGAGCAAAAGTATGACAAAATTTGGATGTATTGAAGTGCATGTCACAGAAGCCCACTGGACGTCTCTGGTGTTCCAATTAACACCCATGTCCACTGACATCTGCTGTAATCCATGCTGATGCTGACCGTTCGTGGGATGGTTTGGTTCAATTCTGCGAGCTCTGCTGCATGATGACTGAACACAGACTCAACATCTGGAGGTACTCATCAGCTCCATCTGAGAGACACTTGCTCACAACCTGAACCAGAAAACAAAAATACATTCAAATTCCTGTCCTGCCAAATTTGTTTGGAATTAAAGACTTTCCCATTGCTTAATCAGCCCTGATATATATCAGATGAGACTCTTCTCCACAGTTTCATGGAAACCAGCTAGATGTTATGTATATTTCATATAAAATATGAATCATATGTACTATAGAAACTAAACGGTAATCTCCCTTCTCAACATTATTATTCACAAAATTCCTAAATACCTACCGCCATCTTTTCCGTGATGGCAGACTTCTGCTTGTCATCAAGGTCTTTCTCTATGATGGACTCATGAAGTTGACTCAGGATCTGAGTGGCTGCATATCCTTCATCCACAATGTTCTATCAAAGGTTCCATCACATGATCCAATCACAGATGACAGCAAACATGTGGGTCTTTACCCTTTACAATTACATCACAAACCAAAATGTAACACAATTAAAATATAACACACCCTGACTGCGATCTCAAGTTTCTCAAAGGTTCCTCTGAAGCAGATATGGAGCAAGTTGCCAATCATCTTGGTAGGAACAATCTGTCAGATAGCAGAACAGGAGAGTGACTGGACAAACATTAAGCAAAGTGTGTTCTCAGTGTGTTATACGTGAACTTTGCATTACCCCGGCAATCTCAGTGATGGTGCACTCTGTGATTTCTTTATCAGTGCTAAGTCGTGCTGCACTCTGAAGAAAGGTGATGGCTTTCCGAAGGTCTCCCTCAGACACCTTTACCAACGCAGATATACTCTAAAAAAAAATTTTAAAAATGATGCTATAGACCTGTCAAGGACAATACATGAAACCTCCATATAGCAACTACATAAAAATATTTTTTGTGAATGTTTTTGTTCTCAAAAAAAGCTTCTATGATTTCATGGAGAAAACCATATAAGCTTAAAATGGCTCATCCCAGCTTTTTGAAAAGAGCCATACCACTGACTGAGAAGTTCAATAAAACATGAGCTGTCATATAAGGCTATTGTGCCATGTACACAAGGTAATGAAACTAGGCATTCAAAACACTAATATTAGATTTCATTACTTCTTTACTGCACTTGAGACTTTCCTTCTCACAGATCTCCAACAGACGTTCCTCTTGGATCTGATTGTTGAGAGGTTTGAAGCGAAACTTGGAACATCTGGAGGTGAGAGGCTCAATAATTCTGAACAGAGAGAAGAATTAATGTCAATTACAAACTGCAAGAGTCTTTATATTTGCTATGATGATGAAGGTTACCTGCTAATATAATTACAGATGAGGCAGAAGCGGGTGGTGCGAGACTCTTTCTCCATAGTTCGCCTGAGAGCAGCCTGAGCAGGAGGTGTCATCGAGTCAGCCTCATCCAGGATTATGATCTTAAATGGGGGACACAGTTTCCCACTGCAGAAACAGTATAATTTAGAATAATTCAATGTGAAGATCCAGCAACAGCATGGAATTCAGTAGACAATATCTAAATGTTTATTTTCTAAACTATTTCATTGTGGACTTTAGGAGTCAGGCAAACACTCCCACCTCTATGCATGAACAGGAAGGAGGTAGAGTAGGCAACATCAAGTAGCTGGTCAAGTAGATCACCAGTTATCTCACATGGATCATTGATACCTCCCCATTTGGTGAAAAGGGCACAGCCGAGACCCTGGCAGAATCTTAGATGTTCTATAGTCCAGCATGATTGAGAATTTTACAGTAGTATGGTCTGCTTCTCCAGCTGCACCGCTAAAACAAAAGATGGGACTTGGCCCATTTCATAAAGAGGGCACGGTGGAAGTGCATGTTCCCAGTCTGGACTCTGCTGACTGGACACAGCCCACCTGCCCCCATCCATCGGGGAAAAGATCCAAGAAGCATACAGCAGTAACCTATGGAGCTGCCCCAGATGTGTTGCCCCATCACACCTCCAGTGTAAATAATGTGCAATAATGACATCTGTTAGACTAAGAAATTTTTAAACTGGCAGCACATGCACGCATACACACACAAAGTCTCATGTCTATTCATTTATAGAGCAACTGTCAGCAACCAAGCTTTATTTCTGATAATGCATATTACTTACTCAGGGCGAGTCCCAGCCACTGTGAGTTGAGCAAATGTTTTCACCTTCTCTCTGATGACATGAATTCCTCGTTCATCAGAAGCATTGAGCTCCAGCACTCTCTGTCTGTACAACACTGGACTGAAACACAGTGGATGAAAAGATACATCAACAGGTCTGTCAATGTAGAACTACAATCTGAATATAAAATAAGTTCCAGGGACTTTAAGAATGAAAATATCATGATGTCACAGAAACTATACTATCGTGCTCATCACTCTCATTTTTAACAGTGCCATTCTAATGCATATGTTCTGCCAGGAACCTTTCACACTCATTTACTGTCAGCAAGTGGAATAATGCAGTTAATATGGATATGTTACCTTTCCCAGCCTAAATACAGAGTCTGGTGAAATGCATTCTGCATATGCAAACACCTCTCCCTCGGACAGGACTACCATTGGAGCAGTCTGACCTTCCAGTGACAGCTAACAGCAGATCAGGTCTTTTCAACAATTCATAATTTTACTTTGTTTCTTTCAACACAATTGTCATTAAGGAAAATTATGCTTTTAAGAAAAAGATCTCTGTGAGCATGTCAATGGTTCTAATATGCTGTGGCTAAAATCTTGATAGAGGGAGTCTACTCTTTAAATGTGGTAGTTAGTGGTAGGTTGTATGTTCTAATCTATGATTTAAAGATTTTAACCTTTCCTCGAGTGTAATCTTATACATTATCTTAAACAATGAGAGCATTATTTTTTACTGTACAACCTAGAATGTTTATTCATGTCCCTCTTCCATCCTAAAATTGGCCCCACCATCAGTGTGGGATTGTTTCAGAAGTTTGAAAGAATCTATTAATCTGTTACTTTTCAAACTGGGCATTAATGATTTGCAGTTGACTGGATAAGGATACTTATAGGAAATGGGAAGAGGTTAAAAATCAGGAACTGTATTCACAAAGAATCCTAAGACTAAAAGTAGCTCTTAGTGATGTCATTCTAAAAAAAATTAAACAAAATCATACAATTCCTCAAATCTTGTGGTTTTTCTTAGAATTTTCCTTTTGTAAGATAAAAGTTATTCACAAAGTGTCTTTGGCCTAAGGTGATAAAATATTAAGAGGAGGAAGGGGAACTTTTAAGAAGTCTAAGAGTGTTAAACAAAGAGGATGGCAGATATTCTCAGACAACAGTGATTTACCCATAAAGCTCTCTGGCAGCAGCTAAGATGGTGGAGGTCTTTCCTGTTCCAGGAGGACCATAGAAGAGCAAGTTTGGGAGCTATGATTAAAAAAAAAAATTAAGACAAACAAGCAACACATTGCTTTCATTAATTGAACAAGAAATCCATATAATTCATCCACGCATAGACACAAATAGCTTCAATAGTTGGCAGTAGAGAGCACAAAACTGATCCCATAAACCGCGAAGAGTGGCAATGATGGTACATTTTAATATAAACTTCTATCAAACTATACCTAATTTGTATTTCAAAACTATCTTCTGGTTAATCTATGCAGACATTCATACAGCAGGATGATTAATAAATCAACACTGTCATTGAAATTATATAAAACAGTTTTCTCTCATGCTAAAATTATACAATCTGCATTTGGGATGTAATTCTAGGCAAGCCTACTTACATCTGCACCCTCCAGGGATTTCTTAAGAACAGCTACCACCTCCTCTTGAAAGGCTACCTCATCAACACACTTTGGCCTGCTGTGAAACCATAAATAGTTGTTAACATTGATTAGAAAGAGATGCAGATTGTTTACCATGTCAAATTCCATTGTTCCAGTTTTAATGATACAAAGCAATTATTATCAATCATCTTTCTTTACAACCATGTATTATTTAAAAAATTAATCACACTAAATTCCAAATATTTGCAGATTAAAAACTGGGTCAGATTCAAAATCCGCAGTAATCAATATTATGAAATATATCTTAAAAGTAAAATTTTGGCATATTTGAATTTTAAATATTTAAATGGGCTTAAAGTTTCCTCACATAATTTCGCTTTGGACCTAAATTTATTCCCAAAACAATATATAAAATCTGAAAGGGAAAAATAAAAGATTGATATGCATTTTTGTCTGCCACTTACTATTTTTCTACCCAAGGCACAGCCTTGGCTTTCTTCTCCGTGCTGGACCCAGCAGGTGTCTTCTCCTTTTGGGGCTTGGTCGTCTGAACAGTTGTTCCTTTCAAAAATGCCTGCATGACTTGTGTTTTCTGTTCTGCTGACATCAAAAATATTCAGAAAAAGTTATTGCAACCTAAAGATACAAATAAACGAATTCGATCATCTCTTAGAAAGTTCACTTTATTCTACAATATAATACTACTACTGTCATAATTTAACTTGTAAAGCGGCAAAAGGTAAAGAGTAAACAACAAAAGTTAATGTTATACACGAACATGCTAACAAAGCAGCCAGCATTAACTCATCTTAACTAAGCGTCAATATGGTTTCTTGCACATATACGCTTCAAACATACCTTTGTCGCTCTCAACAACGAAGAATTAAACACCAAGTAATACAAACGATGAGATGAGTTAACAGATCAATAATCCTTCCAGAAAACCCACTCCTAATCAGTGAAAAGACAGTTGCGTTCAAGCTGGCTGAGGAGTTCTCGTTCCCGCTTTAGCACAGAAACAACTTCCGCTGACGACACATCCGCCCAATCAGCCGTAAGGGATGCTGATCAAATCCGGTGATTTATCATGTTATTCCGGGTCATTCCGGTAATGTAAACACACACACACACACACACACACACACACAACAGCAAAAAAACAAAACAAAAAACAAACAAACAAACGAACACGGAACTGGTAAATTGAACACATGATAGAAGAACTAGATGGAAGAAGAACTAGATGGATTTTTATATTTTATATATAAGCATATATATATATATATATATATACACACACAAACGCACACACTTTTAAAGCCATTAAAAGATTTATTATTGGCTGTCTGTGTGCAGATGTCTCTCTGTCCCAGGAGAATATGGATTTATGCAAATATGATGGGGTGGGGTGGGCTTTCAAGAAAATGTGGAATGGTGTCAGGAACCTAAAATGAACTCTAAATGATCTGGTAGAGACTTTTGTTTCTTAACATTTCTGACCTTACAAATAACTTAAAAATCACGTGTATTATTTTTATTTTTATTCCCCCCCACCATTACTGAATATACCACTCTATGAATAAATCAGGGTCCAGATGAATCCACTCCATATTCTAAGCTGAGATCCATGCTCCGGGTTTTCACACATGGACAATGTCTACCCATCTGTCTATGCCTTCTCCCTTGAGTGTGTGTCTGTCCACCCTGGAGGCAGGTAGTAGCCCTGGGATCCATCCTCTGTTTGACTCAGCTTTGTGTGGAGCATCATCTTAACTCTGTCTTTGTGGAAAAGAAAGATTTTTTACCTGATGAAGATGTTAATATGCTTTGTCAACTTTTTGGAGTGCTCAGATATTTTTTTCTTTATATCAAACCTTTACAGTATTTAGTCTATTTATTTGACAGAATCCCGAAGACTTACTCAGTCATGAAATGATGATTACCTTAATTGATTTTATCTGGTAAATTACACAGAAATGTCTTTTTTTGTTATTTTGTTCAGTTGTCATTATTATTATAATTATTATTATTATTATTATTATTATTATTATTATTATTATTATTATATAAAACGGTTTTGTGATGACTAGATGAACACTGTTTTTATGAACAGAAGGAGACATCTTTGAATAAAGGGAGATTGAGAAGAAAGAGGAGGAGGGGTAGCGATTGAGAGGCAGAGAGAGAGGAAAACTGGAGGAGATTGGATACGACCTCGCCTTGAGATGCTGTACTGGCTCAGAGACGATGAGATGTTGGTCCAGGAGCTGCTACAGAGGGTGCAGTGTGTCATCGCTCATGTTGGTGAGTCATCTTCATCCTCTTCATTTAAATTTTTGATGTCCTTAAAGTGTCTTATCAGATTTAAATTTGGTAGAAAGAGGATGGGAGAGTTGCCCTCATCAGGACTAGACAGATGCTGTTCATGGGCCATCAGTGACATTGAATGAATGATAATAAAGATGAAAATAATCAGCTTTGTGTTGCCAACAAACATGAGTTCCCAATGAAAATTTGTATTTTTAATCTACTGAGACCCACATCTGATTGTCTCTTGAATCATTTCATACCACATAGCATAGCATAGCATAGCCACATGCTACTTTTTCTACTTATTTCACTTTGTGATATGCAGTCTTTGCATTTAGGAAACTAAATATATCTTCTCTCGTCTCATAAAATATAAGTTTATACAAAAAACATCATTTTTTCCCCCTCTGATTTCTTCCTTTCCTCGCTCATTTCCTTTTTATTTGCTGTGCATTTTCCCCAGTGGATGATGCTTGTTTATTTCCAATTTATTTTTCATCATCATCTTTTTTATTTTTTCTCCCTTGGTGCCAGTGAGCATCAGATTATGTCTGTGTATGGTGCAGAACTAGGTTAACGTGCCATGCTGGAGAATACAGTGTCCTGAATTACTGAACTCCCTTCAGTGATAAGTGGGGGTTACTATGGAAACAGCAGATCTTCAGCTAATGCTGGAGCTGGATTGAGAGATGATGAAAGTTGTTGGATGTAAAGTCTCTCCTCTGGCAGTTGCTGTTCTGAGAATATTTTCACCTCTTTCCTTTCGTTTAACTGAACGAAGATGTTAACTTATTCAGTTTCCACGTTTCTATATTTGATTGATTGATTGTGCGAAGTGTTAAAATTATGCCATCATTGTTCCTGATGAAGAAGTAGTAATTAGTTTAAAGTGACAGTATTTCCAGCATTCGTGCGTGTTCTTGTGTTCCCTTTAATATGGTTTTCTGAGACAACAAAGACATCAAGGCGACAACAATAGAAAAAATACTACGTACATATCAGAGGATTTTCCTGGAAGTCCCTTTTTAATGCTGGTAGAGACGATGAGTCATTATGAAATTTACTATTGATGGCTGCTGACGTCACAATGACAACAGTTTATTAAAACGCCCACTCTCCCTCATGCATGATTTATGATGACTGCACAGTGCTTCAGGCCGATAAAATGGCTGCTGCTTTACCACTGAAGTGAACTGTTGGGATGGGCGTTGCTCACATGAACAATCAGAATCATGAGAGGCAAACACACACGCAAGCGCGCGCGCGCACGCACACACACACACACACACGAACAGACACACACACACACACACACACACACACACGCACACACACACACAAAACGCTAATGAATGAAGCCTGAATAAAAATAAAATAAGAAAAGCTATATAAGAGCACAACATGAACGACCTTCACTCATGTAATCCACTGAAGGAAAGTACGTCTGTTGATGAGGTTCAATGCGGTTGTGTCTGCGGAGTGTAAAGGACATTGGGCCTCATTCACGAACCGTTCTTACGAACAAATTTGTTCTTAAATCCCACTTACGAACATTTTACGAAGATTGTGGAATTCATGATTTTCTTCGTATCCTGGATTTATGCGTAGTTAGAACAAATCCTACGAACACTCGGGAGTACTCTTACGCACATTTCAGTGTCGACATGTTGGCATAGTTGTGTTTTCTTCTCTTGTGCAGTTCAATAAAATTCAATACAGTGAACCCTCGTTTATCACGGGGGTTACGTTCCGCAAATAACCCGCTATAGACGAAATCCGCGAAGTAAACAGCTTTATTTTGTACAATTATTTCACACACTTTTATACCCTTTTCTTACAGACTTTAACATTTTCTCACAGTTAAACACTTTCAAAGTTCAAACTTCCTCCTCCGCCTTTTGGGTGCGACCGCAGGTGCACTGCTGCGTAATAGCTACTGGTGCACTGGAAAAAAAAATCTGTGAAGCCGAGAGAAGTGATTATAGTTATAGCGAGGGTTTTAAGGGATCGAGCATATGCCCTGGCTCCCTGGCTGTTGACACCATTAACCAACCCTCAGACTCCACAGGAAATTTTATTCAACCAGATGCATGCGCGCAGACGCTCACCATTGAACGCATCATCGGCATTTTAAAGGGGCGCTGGATGTGTTTGGACACAGCAGGTGGCAAATTGCTGTACGAACCGGAGAAGGTAATTATTTATTTTTGTTATAAAACCTGCTTAGATTACGTTTATTCATCTAACGTATGACTCTCCCTCACCATTACGAGTCTGGAGGATAATCATGGCCTGCTGTGTCCTGCACAACATCGCTATGAAGCATAGTGTCCCTCTTCCCCCTCAGCCACAACCCCGTGAGGATGTGCGTCCTGACGCAATGATGGGGCCAGACTGCAGGCACACGGTTCACGTTCGAGCACAATTAGTTGCCCGTTTTTGAATAAAATGCGTTATTGTCACAATTTCAGTCTAACAGTCTTGATTCACTTTAAAGAAGATTTGCTTTGGGCATTGTGCTGCTTTTTGCTCTGTCTACAGGGCCCTGCTGCAGCTCCTTTTACGGGCATTAGTGGGCGGTGATTTATGCTAATCGTATGTTAATTACACTCACCTGGCATGCGCTCCCAATTTAGGAATAGATGGCATTCACCAATCTACGAACACAGCTGCGAACAATTCTGATACTTACGAACGCGTTGGTGAATCTGACGTAGGGTTTTCTTACGAAACTTCTTAAGAACAACTTAAGAAAGAATCTAAGAAGATTCTTAATCTTCATCTTGGTGAATGAGGCCCAATGTCTTTAGGGATGGAGGAGGCTGCAGTTCCTGAAATTGGAAGGTATATTTATTGGTTACTCACTGGTTGGAGAACTAAGTGACCTGCATTTGCTTCAAAACCTGATTTTTGTGCTTAAGTGAAAAAATAGATAAACAATATCTTGACAAAGACAACAAACTTTTTGTTTACCAAAATAAAGGTGACAAGACAGATTGAAATGTGTAAACTGGTGTCTTTTAATGATCACATTTCTGAAGAGAAGCGGAGTGGGACAGAAGTATGATTTACCACAACCTGAGGAAAGCATCTTCTGGACCAAGGTTTGCTGACCATATGAGAACAACCCAGTTAAAGGTCTACAAATAGAAAAATCCACCGTGAATTAGAATTTCCTGAATTGTTTGTAATTTTAAAATTTCTTAACTGTTGTCAGTTGGTGATTTGTGAGTGCACAGCTGAGAAGACAGGAACTGCAGACAACAGCAATCTTCAGAGCTGACACATTGTTGTGGAAAAAATATTTGCTTAAGGGGTTGCTTATACCCTTATATACGATATACACACAAGCAGACCACTTAATGTTTTTAATTCATTTAATTCATTTTTTTAACACTCTGAAATGATTACCTTCATTAAATGAGGTTATGTGACAGTTGGCTTTTGTCTGTTTTTTACCAAAATACCTCAAAAGTTCTGAAAGCATTTTAATTAAATTGTTTATCAAAATGTTGATAATGGGTTGAGGAAGAGGTGATGCTCTGGATTCCAGAAGGATTTTGACTGTTGATTTTCAAAAAATCAATGTCTTTGATTATAAAGCAACCTACTGTGATATATAACCTTGTATTAGTACTGCTATGGGTGAGTCACAATATGCGGGGAAATTAGGTGGTTGCCGGTCTGTTCTTTCCCAGTGCTTTTCTAGCTTGGTATAAAACAGTGAATGTACGCCATGTGAACGTGTACTGGAATGTTTGACCTGGTATTTGGTGTTTCTCAATCAACAGGAGAAGGTCAAGACTTGTAATGATACAATGCACAATGTAATGGCATTCCTACCCTGCAGCTGAGTGCAGTACACAGTTGTTTAGAATCAGTACACCACTTTTCAACCGGACAAACTGGGATCGACATCTAAATTTCAATTTTCCCCATGTCTTTGTGGGTTTCCCATGGGTGACCTCTTTGCGAAGACAGAATACAGTTATGTTGATCACTCAGCTGTTTAAACAGCTCTGGCAATCAGAAGAGCTGACTGTTCAGTTTTGTTCCTGTATGGGAGCCTTTATTTCTGAAAATTATTATTTCCTTTGATACACACATGTGGCCCTTGAACAACAAAACTATTCAGGCAGTGGTTAAATGTTCTATTTTAAACACATAGCCCTCTGACGCACATTTGCTTCAGGAGCAAGGAAGAGGAGGAAGAGGGAGGGGTCAGGAATTCTGGCCTGCCAAACAACTTAAAAGTGTTCAGTTCAGATGATGATGGAAGTGAAGGGGGGTAAACCTCAAATACTGAAGTTACAACTGGAAGTGATTTGGAACACTGATTGTAAACATAATTACACTAACCTGTATAAGACTGTCTGCTGTTGTTACCCAAGAAAGGGAGGAACTTAGGGAAAAAAACAAGGACCAAAGACATATCAAAGCAGAAACACTTAAGTGTGTCCTTCAATCTTTGATAGTGTGAAAGTCATAAGTCACAATATAGATGATGATGTCTGTTGTGGCAACCTCGCTCCAAAAAGTAAAAAAGCTTTCCATAAAACTACTCAGTAAACATTGAAAAAAGATTTCAGTGTTTTGACCTTCATTTTGAGCTGGTTGTAGGAGATGGTGATGGGGGAAAGAACAATCACAAATCTGAGCAAATGGCAGAGCCCTTGGATCTTCAGATGTGTTTCTACTCACATAAAATACATTTCAATTGATTGTTTATATTGACAATGGAAATAGTAGAAAGTAAACCAAAGAGAAAGATTGTGGATAGGCAACCAAAGAGCAAAGCATCTTTTGGAGCTAGAGACACAAAGCAATGATGCAGGGGAGGAAAGATTGGAGTAAACAGAGAGGGACACAGACAGGAAGCAGAGTTCCTGCTGTATGATGGGAGTATTGTTGAGCATATTTGTGTGAACTGTGGTTCAGTAGTTTCAGCAGTGCACCTAACATACATAACCCTATCATCATCGTCATCATCATCGTCATCATCATCGTCATCATCATTATCATCATCATCATCATCATACTCGCTCTCTCTCTCTCTCTCTCTCTCTCTCTCTCTCTCTCTCTCTCTCTCTCTCTCTCTATCTGCGACATACACACCCAGCTGTCTCCGCTCTATGGTGCATGGTGGGCTGGCTCTGCAACACTGAGGAGCAGACCTCTCAGAGTGAGGACAGTCAATGTGTACCAGAGGACCGATGTGAGTGTGTGTTTGTGTGTTGTGTTGCCGGTGGCTTGGACCCTCTGGACTTCTCAGATTGCCTCAGAGAAAGAGCAGCAGCAGAATGGGTTCGGTGATGTGTAAGCGTTTCCCTCAAACTGTTTGAAATGTTTTGTAGTTTATGCTATGTGTGTGTCTGTGTGTGTGTGTGTGTGTGTGTGTGTGTGAGAGAGAGAGAGAGAGAGAGAGAGAGAGAGAGAGAGAGACTAAATAGTTAAAACCATTAATAGTTAAGTACATTGATTTTCATAAATAATTATGAAATTTAACTCAATAAAATGATGGTCATTCCAACCGGTCTGGTTTTCCTTCTTTGTCACTGTCATGGACCCAGTTTATGATTCATATCCCTGAAAACACCCACTTGTCACAAACTGGCTGAAAGTGACAAGGAAGGGAGACCAGATTGGGCAGAATGCCAATCATTTTTTTGTATTTTAGTGAAATTAACTGCATGCGGTTTGGGTTCATAAAGGGTTGTGCATGCTCAGGAACAATACCACGGTAGGCTACAATGTTTAAATGATGCTTAATTGGGGCTCAGAGTGTGCCAAGAAAATATCCCCCACACCATAATACCACCAACAGCCTGAACTGTTGATACAAGGCAGGATGGATCGTGCAGGATGGGTCTTTTCCTGCTATCGCCAATCTTCTTCAGGTTCACATGTTGTAGGTCAAAGATGTGAATGTACGCATTCCTTGGTTGTAACCAGTGGTTGTCAGAGTTAGTGTTGCCTTTCTACCATCTATCTGGAACTAGTCTGCCCATTTTTCTTCAACCTCTTATATCCACACAACTGACACACTGAATATTTTAGACCCCGGAAATAGTTATGCATGAAAATCCCAGTAGGTCAGGAGTTTCTGAAATACTTAGACCAACGACTAGCCATGTTCACTTAAATATCCTTACTTCTCTATCCTGGTGTTTAGTTTGAACTTCTGGAAGTTGTCTTAACCACGTCCACGTATCTAAATGCATTGAATTGTGGACATTTGATTAGCTGATTCAATTATATATATCTCTATGTGTGTGAGCGTGTGTGTGTGATTTAGGGGTGCCACCAAACACACAAACTTTTGTGAAATTTGGAAAGATGTGCAATTTTTAGTCTAACTGCCAAAAAGTTGGCCTGGAAATGTTGAGTACAGTGAACATTTTTACAGTAACATGTTCTATAGGGTTATCATGGTAAAATTTGTTTGTTTGCCCTTTGGGCAACACTTTATTGTTATGCAATCTTGACACTTACAACCCCCCTCTTGTGGCAAACTAATTGGCAACACACAGGGCAGAAGTATAAGAGCATCTACAGCTTTCTTCAGCTCAGCCACCACACAAAACTTCACCACCTGCTGCCATGTGTGCCCTGGGTAGTTTTAAATGCTGTGTATCTCTGACCATCACAACTAAGATGCTTCTCCAACTGGTGCACATTGGTGAGCATCGGTGTTAACTTGCTGTTCCATCGCTGGGTGGTAATTGGAGGTCGTATGCACTGCTTGTGCTGTTCTTCACTGATTGTCTCCAACATTTGGAATCTTGCTCAGTCAACTGTTGTATAGGATGCAGAGACATGTGTACAATCACCCCCTCACTCTGTCACCACGCATGAAGGCAGCCTGTTGCATTGGTGACATCTTCAACCATGTGGCCAGTGACACAACCTTTGGTCAGGAAAGGCTGTCATTTAGAATGAAGATGTTTGTTCCAGTCTTCTTGAGGGATGGTTTGCCCTCAGATAGTGGACAGACAGTTTTAGAGCCATCTTCTTTCTCCTCATTACTTTCTGACACCAAACTGGACTTTGCCATCATCTCCTCCAGCTCCTTTTCACACTGCGACTGCCTGGCTGTCTTTGTATACCTCAGACCTGTCCTGGACAACCAAAACCTCCAGCCTGATCAAGAAGGCCCAACAGCACCTCTTCTTCTTGAGGACACTGAAAAAGAACAATCTCTCTGCTACTATCCAAGGCAACTTTTACTGCCGTGACTGAGAGTATCCTTACCAACTGTATCACAATCTGGTATGGAACGTGCAAAGTCGCTGACTGCAAGGCACTGCAGAGGATGGTGAAAACCACCCAACACATCACAAGGACTTCACTTTCTACCATTGAGGATATCCAGAAGTATTGATGTCTATAACAACCACTTAGAATTCTCAAGGACACCACTCATCCTTCCCACACTCTGTTCTAGCTCCTCCCCTCCAAGATGCATTACAGGAGCCTCAGGACCACACCCAGCAGGTTTAGGAAAAGCTTTTTCCTGATAGCTGTCTCCTTATTGAACTCTGTTCCCCAATGAACCTCCTGGGCCCCCTCCTTCCACTTAGTCCATTGTCATTGCTCCCTTGTTATTCCACTGTGATTGCTCTTTCTCTTTTCCCTTTTCCTACATTCCTTGCACTCTGTATACATTTTCAACTGTGTATACAAACCTGTCTTTATTGTCCATACTCATCCCATCTCATACACTTCTTTAATTTCTGTCTCCATATCAGTATAGCCCATTGTATATTGTCCATAGTACATCTGTAAATTCTGTATAGTATGAAGAATTTACAGAATTTACATCTGTAAATTCTGTATAGTATACAGAATTTACAGATGTCATACATCTGTATATCTAGATGTTATACAGATAGTATACAGTGTACACTATTAACTTAATATATATACATACACACACACATATGGATATGTACATATAAAGAAATTGTTTGTTTCTGTTCATTGAAAACCTTTGCTAGTAAAAGTCACAGTTATTAGGGGTTACACAGATGTCCTGTAATAGGCTTTGCTGTGTAAAAGAGTTTATGACAGACACAGAGAAAGGGACCATAAAGCCTGTTCACTGTGCTGCAGCTTTGATGTATGAGGAGGAATCTTCTGTGCTTAGGTGGACGTATGAATGCAGATGGACTACTCTCTTCCATTTCACTGTCCAGCTAGTTATGGACATGCCTGTTCTAGCACATGGGTCTCTGTTGCTGAGATGGAGTGTTACTAATGCTTACTGTGCGTGTGTCAGGAAACAGCTGTACTAAAAAGTATGTATTACATCACTTAACTGTATTTGTAGTCATGTCTCTGACATGTCCACAGTGCATCATTCCCTCCATTTGCTCTTTGTGGTGTTCACATATTTATGTGTGAACAATAGTGTAACACAGACTGATGACCTCCCCTTGTGGAGTCCAACAAGAATGAGATAAAGCATGCTTTGATGTTCAGCACCAACAGCTAAAACTCAGATTATTTGGATATTCTTATGTCTGCCTGCCTCCTTCATAAGCCAATAAAGATCTTCATTGCAATAATATGCGTGCAGAGAGACAGTTATCAGCAGATCCTGTCAATAGACATCCTCTGATTGTCTTCATGTGCTGACGTCTTTTTTTACTCAGGAGCAATAGGAAACTCCCCTTCCCCTTAACTCTGAGGAGCAGCCAGATGAAAACAGCACAATATCCCGGTGTGTGACTGGGTGTGAACACTGTATTTATTCTTTCAGGCTGTAAAAAAAATCCCACTTTTAATTCTACACTGCAGATGCCACAACAATATCTGTTCATCTGTCCATCCCTCTGTTGGCACCAGACATTGCTGATCAGTTTAAAATAATGTAATATGCTCCAATTCAAGATGCATCTTCATCTCTGTTTTACCCCTGAGAATATTGAAAGCTCATGGAAATTTTAGATGAATCAAACACAAAAGTTGTACATTTTAGTCAAAGATAAATAGATCTTTGCATGAAACAAGAAGGGAATTTTCAGTATCGCTGGAAGTGTGTGACACCAAATTCATGGTCCAGTTGTGTACTATAATCAAGCTTCAAATCAGTGGAAGCGAGGATTTAGAACATCAGTGTAGTTTCCTCAACAAAGGTTCAATTATCCTCTTAATTCCTGGTCTCCTTGATTCCTTGAGTTATGGGGCCAAACTGAGGCACATTTTTCATGTACTAATGTTTGTCATAAACAGGCTGTGTAAATCCTCTTATGGTCCTCTGGAAAGAAACTCAATCTAGTTAAGCATGTGGCTTTGGCTCTACCAGACCTCCTTCTACCTCCTGATATCAAGGGGAGGGAGAATGAACCATGGAAGTTTTCTCAAGTATTAGAAGCTAGCACATACATCTACATTAATTGTAAAACCTGACATGTTATTTCTGAAGTTTTCCCTTCACACAAAAGTATATCTTAAAACCCAGAGATTATTTATACTGACTGGCTGTACAGGCTGATCATATAAGACATTATGAAAAGTATAGAAATGTACATGAATAAATGCACCTGTCTTCAGGCTCAGACACCCTCTCCAATTCTAAACATTTACTTTATATTGGCTGGGACAGGCCCACAATTCTCTTACAGAGCAGTGAAAATCAGAACATGTATAATAGATCCATAAAAAGTTGTGTAATTTAGATTTCTAAAGATGTGCACATTGACTGGGCATAAAAAGAAGTGCTGAGAGATAACAAGATGTGTTGTCTGTGTAAGTTCTCAGTCACCCAGGTCATGTTAATTCTGGTAGTTGAATCATAGCAACTGGACTGGTTGAGTTTCACGAAAGGCGTTTCGCCTCTAATCCAAGAGCCTTTATCAGTTCTAACAGACTGTTTAGGAGTTCTAGTTACTTGTACCCTCCAGAAGCCGTTAACACCTTTGGAGTTTCAGTCACCTGGTTATTGATGACTCCACCCCTTCATTATTTGGGTCATTGAAACTATCCCTGACACAATGGATTTCATTAGCCAGGTGTTAATGGCCTCTTCTCCTCCTTGGGATGTTATTCAAGACTGTATTATAGACAGGTGAGAGGTGATGTCTCAGTCCCCTGTTAAATGATGGTCTTTCCAGTTTGACATGGATGGGTTCTTTTACTCCTCTTTCAAACCATCTATCCTCCCTGGCCAAAACCTATACATTATCGTTGGCAAACAAGTGTCCTTTGTCCTTCAGATGCAGGTCTAGTGCTGAGCCCTGGCCTGAGGAGTTGACTCTTCTGTGTTGTACACTTGTGAAGCGGTTGTTTCTTCTCCCCAATGGACAGGGCTGGGCATTACAGTGGGACCTCTACTTACGAATGTCTCTACATGCAGAATTTTCAGATTACGACACGTCTCAATGGGGAAATATTTCCTCTTGTTACGAAAGACATTTCAGGATACGAAAGCCAAAAATACGCTACCACTGTTACTCGCAGCTCGCAGAGTTTCGCGAACGTAAATGTGCTTGTAGCTGCTCTGCCATTGGCTATCGCCTAGCAACTTCCTGTCATCCCATTGGCTAGGAGGGACGTCATTATGTACAGGTACGTGTGTATCCCAGCATTGTCTTCGTTTAACTTTTATTCGCTATGGACCCCAGGAAAGTGATGGAGAAAAGTGAATAAGAAGAAAGGGAAGAAGAGAGCTTTTTTGTCCATACAAACGAAGCAAGAAATAATAGAAAAGCATGAAAAAGGGATGCATTTGGTTGATCTCACCAAAAAATATGTACATTGATGATCTGCATGGTATTAATTAGATGGCAGTGTTACCACAAGTGTTAACGCTCCTTGCTAGTAATGCTATTGTAAGATTAGCCTGTAATAAAGTTCATTTTGTTCCTGGAGAAGCCTTGCACTGAATTCCTACATTTATTATGCGGTAATCTAATTGTAACATGTATTTGTTACATGTTTTGATGCATTTTTATGATTTATAAAACAATTATATCTGAATTTTTGGGATTAGGGCATTTACATGGAAAACGCATCTCTACTTACGTAATTTTCAGGTTACGAAACAACTTCCGGAACCAATTCATTTCGTAAGTAGTGGTCCCACTGTACTATGTTGCTGTGTTTGTGCTGTGGTGTTTTGTCCTTTGAATGGATGAGCCTCTGCCTCAGGGTGTTGGTGGGCTTGAAATGCACTGGCATGTTGTGTTTGTTAAAAATCCTCCTGAGATTCTCAGGAAGCCTTATGACATATGGAATGACAATGTTGTTTCTTTTGTTGGCTGGTTCAATGAAGCCTCTTGGATGATAGGTGAAACATCTTCATGAGACTCAACCAGTCCAGTTGCTATGATTCAACTACCAGAATTACCATGACCTGGGTGACTGAGAACTTACACGGACAACAAATCTTGTGATCTCTCAGCACTTCTTTATGCCCAGTCAATGTGCACAACTGAGAAGTTACACAGACATATTACCTTCGGGATGAACACTTCGGGATGAACACCCTTCGACTAGTGCGGGAGTATGAAAAATCCTCCAGAAAACTTGCGGACTACAGGAACGATTTGCTTTAACCTGAAAATCAGACAACACGGTCTAACCCCAAGCAGCTTATGCCTAGAGTCTACCATGAAGGGTAATAAAGCGGAAAGAATCCTCCAGAAAGCCCAGAAGCAGCTCCTCATTGAGAGGATAACACAGGTTTATTTTACCATTGAGACCATCAAAGTGAAAATTAACCAACTACAGGAAGAGTTAGCATCACGTCTAACTAGTGAAATCCTTGAACAAGTTACCAAATTCACAGATAAAGCAGTTAAGCCAAAACTCAAAGGGTAATGAAAGAGAAACACATAAGTTCTTAAAACTTCAGGCCAAGTACGACAATTGTCACACAAAGGGGTTAACCTAGAGAAGAAAAGAGGACCACACAACATGAACAGATTTACAGGAGAAGTGGGTGAAAAACTAATTCTGTAGTTCCAGTTACTATCATAGACAGACAAATTATCATTATCATTGGTCTATAGCATAGCTGGCAGACCCTACATGAGCCTGGTCCTGCTCAAGGTTTCTTCCTGTTAAAGGGGAGTTTTTCCTTGCCACTGTTGCTTGTCTGGGGTTAGGCCCTGGGATTCTGTAAAGCTCCTTGAAACAATTTTGATTGTATAAGAAGCTATATGAATAAAAGAAAAAAAAGAGAAATAGACAGACTTCTTAAGAGTGGAGTACTGGACAGTAGAGAGAGCTTTTAGAAAAGCTAAGATGTCTAACTCTGAAGTTGGCATGTGATGCCTCACCTTATGGTGTCAGTGCTCTGGTGTCACATATATTGCCATCAGGGGAAGACAGGTTTCCCTTTTACATCACAGATCTTCAAGGAGAAGGCAGATATGCACAAATTGAATGGGAATCACTGGTTATAGTTTTGGGGTGAAGAGATTCCATCATTATGTCTTTGGCAGAAAATCCATGCCAGAACATTGACCACTCACCTATATTTTTGTTCCCCATACTGGAATCCCCTCTCTAGCTGCCACTCACATGTAGCACTGGGTCCTACTATTGTCTGTTCACCAGTATCACATTAAATATCGGAAGACAGACCTACATGGAAATGTGGACAGGCTATCTAGGCTTTCATTGCCTGTCATGAACACAAAGTCAAAACCGGCTGAGATCTTTAAATTCAAGGATGTGATGCCAGCTTTGGTAACATCAGCTCATGTGAATCTCTAATAGCTGGTGACAAAGAATTAGCTGTCAGTCCAGTCCAGCCTGCTATGGGGCTATCCCGTCATTGTTCCACCAGTCATTGAAGACGAGTACTAAATTTGTGCCTCTCCTTGACTCTCCTCTCCTCTCCCTCTCTCTCTCCTCTCCTCTCCTCTTCTCTCCTCTCCCTTTCCTTCTCCTTCTTCTTCTCCTCTCCCTCTCTATGAGAAGATCATTAGTAACTTTAAGAAGTGCTGTTTCTCTGCTGTGGTGAGCTCTAAAGCCTGACTGAAACATCTCAAACAGGCTGTTCCTCTGCAGGTGCTCCAGTAACTGAGTCACCACCACCTTCTCAAGAATTTTAGAAATAAAAGGAAGGTTGGATATCAGCCTATAATTTGCTAATACGTCAGGATCCAGCGATGGTTTTTTAAGCAAGGGCTTAATCACTGCCACCTTGTAGGACCGGGGTACATAACCTATCACTAAGGAACCATTGATCTGGTCCAGGATAGGACTGCCTATCAATGGTAGAACATCCTTCAACAGATGTGTTGGGATGGGATCTAAAAGACACGTGGTGGTCTTGGATTTCTGAATTAGTGATGACGCCTCAGAAAAATATATAGGGTTGAAGGAGTTTAAGGGCTCGTTGGAGAACCTGTATGTTCCTACAGTCAGCACATCTGGTGATGGTCCAGTTGTTGGAATGGCCTGGTTGGCTTTCTCTCTAATAGCTAGAACTTTATCAGTGAAGAAGCTCATAAAGTCTCCACCACTAAGGGAAGAAGGGATACGTGGGTCTAAAGCACTGTGACTCTTAGTTAATTTGGCCACAGTGCTGAAAATAAACCTGGGGTTGCTCTTAATTTCCTCAATTAAAGAAGAAAAATAAGCTGTTCTAGCCTTGCAAAGGGCCTTTTTGTAAACTAATAGACAGTCTTTCCAGGCTACATGATAGCTGTCTATTTTACAAGAATGCCACTTTCTGCTTGAGGGTCCTGATATATGAATTATACCAGGGGGCACACCTCCTCTGATTTACTATTTTCTTTTTCAGGGGGGCAACAGAATCAAGCGTGATTCTCAGTGAGGCTGCTGCACCTTCAGCAATAGAGTCAACCTCTGCAGGGCTGATTATAATGATTGATAATGATTAAACTCCTCAGGCCAGGACAAAGTACTACACCTGCATCTGACAGACAAAGGACACACATTTGCCAATGATAATGTACAGGTTTTGGCAAGGGAGGATAGATGGTTTGACAGAGGAGTAAAAGAACCTATCTATGTCAAACTGGAAAGGCCATCATTTAACAGAGGTGGGGGTCTGAGACATCACCTCTCACCTGTCTATAATACAGTCTTGAATAACATCCCAAGGAGGAGAAGAGGCCATTCACACCTGGCTAATGAAACCCATTGTGTCAGGGATAGTTTCAATGACCCAAATAATGAAGGGGTGGAGTCATCAATAACCAGTTGACCAGGGGGTCATTGAAACTGAAACTCCGAAGGTGTCCTTGAGGGTACGACTCCTGGAGGGTACAATATCTGGTATACGTATCTGGAGCTCTCAAACAGTCTGTTAGAACTGATAAAGGCTCTTGGATGAGAAACAAAAGGTCTTCGTGAAACTCAACCAGTCTAGTTGCTATGATTCAACTACCAGAATCACAAGATGTGTTCTTTGTGTAGTAGGTTGAGGGTTCTTCAGTCACATGGGGAGCAGCCACAGCTACAGTTAGACTGAGGGCCTGACTAAAGAAAGCTGATCTCATTATTCATCAAGGCTTTTGTATACAGCAAAATAATTCACAGCATAAATAACAGCCAAAAATGACTTTCATCTTGATTTTTAAGGCCGATCACCTCAAGCAACACCTCAAACTCTATTACAATCAAGCCAAATTTCTAGGTGTTTTTCAGATATTTTGAATCTGACCTGTGGGAACTGCTTAGTTTTCAGTCTGCTGCTAATGGCTGACTGGTTTTAGGAGGAGAAGAACAGACTCAACTAGAAAGCACTTGGAGAGCGCAGACCTCTGCCAAGTGCAACAATTCCTTTTGGCCCCACTTACCACAATGTTAACGAAAATTCAAAGTGATCCAGAATCCAGGATTTCTTCCGGATCACCCCCAAAATGAAATCAGTTCTTCCTTTTCACATTTCCAATAAATCCTGAAAATTTCATCTAAATCGGTCCATAACTTTTTGAGTTATTTTGCTAACAGACAGACAAACAGACAAACACCATCAAAAACATAACCTCCTTGGCAGAGGTAATAACAAAGAATGTGTTGCAGAGAGGAGATAAACTACAAAGAACACTTCATACAAGCCCATGACTGGCTGCTTCATTTCTGTCTACTGAGGCTGGACTGCACTTGTACCAGTCACACGAGTCCAGTGGGTCAGTGTCTCCTTTAGACCACAAAGGTCTTCACTTTATTATTTGGTTGCCACAAATACAGCTGAAAGTCCTCTCATGCCATCTGATGTAACAGAACAATGTGCAGAAATTAGGCTGACCACACATCAAAGATGCAGAATTTGTAGGACAACAATAAACTCTCTCATCTGGTGGTGACATTAAAAACATGGGTTAGTGGGTTTTTGGGATACACTCTTTCAATAACATTAACATGTAAGCACAATAACATGTAAAGATTTACAGCTGTGTGCTGAATAAGTCCATACACATACACAATGTCTGGGAAAATGGCAGTGTTTATATTCATGTAGGAAGTACAGATTCACAGGCATTGTAGCAAAAACAATGTGACTGGGTGTTGTGTAGGTTGATTGTGTGAGTTCATGCAAATGCGATAAAGACACTGAGTGGAAAGAACAGAGATTAAAAACAGCAAGGTGGTGTTTCTCTCAGTCAGCTCCCCAAAAATGTCATCACTGCTGTAGTTGACAGCAATTAACAATTCTGCATTATTATTGTTGTTGTTACATTATTATTATTGTTTTTGTTATTGCTATTATTATATTAAAATTAATAACAGGTCTTATGTAACGGGTCACACAATCCTTTTATAATTGACTGATATACATTAATTTGTTGTTAAACATATTAGTGTGGTGATCCCTTGTGATGCCCATACCATCCCTGCCCATCAGATATCCTGGCTCCACCACTGTTACTGTTGAAGCCCCACCACCATTTCCTGCTTCCTCCCATCAAGCTCTTGTGAATGACCCCCTGCAGGCACAAAGTCAAACAACAATGTGTTTCTTTGTAGGCCATGGTTGTGAGAAGCTCTTAATTCTGTGTAAGTGTACAGAAACAGTGCACCCTGCAGAACACATGATCCTCCCACTTCCCTCTCAGCAGATCTGTTCAGGGGGTGGCACTCACACCCCCTGAGCAGAGTGCTCAGGGGGTGTGAGTGGTTTGTCTGGTGCAGGCTGTACTTGTGATGAGGATTGTAATGGTGGTGAAGATAGCCTCCAATCAGACAATATAGTAAGTGGTTATAAGTTGACAAGTAGGTTAACAAAAGTATTGTCTAATTGGAGGCTAAACTGTATTTAATTACTCAATATTTATTATTATTAGTTATACATATCTAATGACAATAAATTTGATTCTAATCTCATCTTCATGGTGACAATTGAGCACTGATCCCATTTTATCAAACAAAAACAGATGTGTGATGGCACTCCTAAATCATCATGTATTGAAAAATTATTTTGCATGTGTTGCTTCTACAACTTTTTGTACCCAGTCATATCAAAATTCAAGAATTGTGTTTTTTTTAGTGTAACACTTATTTTGTGCACTGATGATAAGTGGCTTCACCTCATCAGCTGTTTTTTCTCAACTCTTCAGATGAGATTATGCAGCAGGACATTAGGCCTCTACTGGCTGTGGACATCATTGAACAGCTCCATCGGCAGTTTGCTTTCCTCTCAGGTACATGAAGACCTCTCTGCTGCCCTCAGATCATTTATCCATTTATCTATCTGTCTGTCTGTCTGTCTGTCTGTCCATCTGTCCGTCCATTTGTTTGTCCGTCCATCATCCATCTATCTACCTGCCTGCTTGCCTGTCTGTCCATCTGTGTGTGTGCATTTTGCTAAAATCTGTAAAAATACAAAGCCACATTTTAATTAATATAATATATACATATGTGTGTGTGTTTTCTTGTACTTGTTGTCTACACATTGAGTACGAAAATACTATTTTACAATCAAAGACAGCACATTTTTGGGAAATGTGGACATTTTGACTAGTCCTGACACCTTCAAACTTCAGACTGTTTGAGGATCAAGACAAGGTTTTACAGCTTTTCTCAGTGGCTTTGGTACATGTCTTGACTCATTTTCAACATTTGTCAAACAGTAGGCTCATTTCTCATAACACGTCGTACTAATATCAAAACACCATTGATTATCGACTAACTGACAAGACACTTTGATTACTTAATTTTGTTGTCAGTATAACACTGACTTCTGGAAGAATGTTCTGATGAAAAGTATGAATAAAGTTTTCGTGAGAATTATTGTAAATTGTAAGTTAACTACACAAGTCTTCCTAGACATCCTGATGTTTCTGTCTAATTGGCCTCGTCCACATCATCTATTGGTCTCATCCACATCGCAATGAATATCTTCTCAATGTAGCATGGAAAAGAATCTTCCAGAGTATGTCATCCAACCTCTGCAGGCATCTGCTGTGATATCATGCCACTGCATCCATGGGAACCAGATGGCTGATCTGTGTACGACTGACCATCATATACTTTCCATCTCCAAGCTAAGAAAAATTCCTCAATGGGGTTCAGGAATGGGGAGTAGGTGAGAGGAAGTCACGGGTCACAAAATATCCCCTGTTGATTTTAAAGTGATGTAACTTGAAGTCATATCCAGGCTGACCCCCCTCTTCTTCATATATTTCTCTTTGTTAGAGAATGTCAAGTTTTACTTAATTTAGAAAACAAATCTAAAGGAAATATGAAATATGCTTGACATATTATTAAAATGCATTCAACATGTAAAGACTAAGTTATTGTGGGGGGTGAGACTATTCAACAGACTCATTTTAATACATTTTGATCAGTATGACACAACTAATTGATAATGTAGGAAACCACAGATAATTAAACATTTGCATGGATGTACCAGAGCATTTGCAACCTGTTTATAGAAATGAGTAACTGCTTTTGTGATAACCACAAGTGACACAATTATGTAGAAATTGAATAAGTAGTCTATAGAATTTGAAAAATATACCAAAGCAACTGTGAAAAACTGTAAGGTTGAGATTTAAGAGCTAGGGGGTTAGTTGTGATTGTTAGGGTTAGGGTAAGGAGCTGCATTATGTCTATGAAAGTCCTCACAAAGATAGAAGTACAAGGATGTGTGTTTTCATTTAGTTCTCAGAGACTTTCCATATGTGTTATTGTTGCCAGTGGCACTGTAGTTTTTGTGCTGCTCTGGGGTTTATCTCACTCCTGCTTTCACCCTCCTCTCATTGCTCTTCTCACTCCAATTTCACTCCCCTCACCCCTCATCTCATTCCTCTTCTCACTCCTCATTCCTCAATTTACTCTTCCTTTCACTCCTCGTCTCACCCCTCTTCTTGCTCCTGTCCCCCTTTCTCTCACCCCCTCATGTCTCTCCGTTTCCAGCCCTCCTGTCAATCCTGTTTTACTCCTCCTCTCATCTTAATTTAGTGTTATGTTCCACCATGCCTATTGAAGTGTAGGAGTGCTAGACAAACTTTGGACATCTGTCCACTTGTATGAGCAGAGCTGAACTATAGATGCCACCACTTTAAGTCCACTCTCTTAAATGTCAAAGTTCACGGTTTAGTAGATTCTGACTCTGGCACACTCCTATAGCCAGACTAAATAGTGTTTATCGAGTGTTTACTTTAATGTGTCTTATAGATTTTCCCATCCCAGTTGGGATGGAGAATACATGCAAACTCCACACAGAAAGTGTGGAGTTTGCATGTACACAGAAAGTGTGGAGTTTGCATGTTCTCCCTGTGCCTGCGTGGGTTCTCTCCGGGTACTCTGCTTCCTCCCACAGCCCAAAGACATGCATGATTGGGGTTAGGCTAATTGGAAACTCTAAATTGCCTGTAGGTGTGAGTGTGAGAGCAAATGGTTGTTTGTTTCTGTGTTGGTCCTGCGATTGGCTGGCAACCGGTCCAGGGTGTACCCTGCCTCTGCCCATTGCTCTGGGATAGGCTCCAGTCCCCCCACGACCCTCAGTGGAGGAACAAGCGGTAGAAGATGGATGGATGGATTTTGTATATATTAATATGGAACTACTTTGCATTGGTAAGAAAAAGCTGATTGGTGGTGACAGTGACGTGTGGTGAGGCACTGATGTCATCAGTCAGATTTGTAAATATCATATGAGCCCTCCAGAGTAGCGTGTTCACAAGTAGCACACAAAAAGCACATTTAATTTAAAAAATGTTATTAAGGTTTTACCATTACTAATAAATTATAAATGAAGTCCATGCACCGTTCCTTCTGAAGAACGCATCGATGACCTGCTGTAGAAGTCTTCCTTTTGTGCATTGAGTTTTAAAAGTCTCTCTGTCTGATGAAGATCAGTGCCAGAGAGGAAAGTCATCCCTAGTCAGTCCAGTTCCAACTGTAAGTTTTAAGTCTTTTCAACGCTGAAAATGACTCTCAGTGGACATCCACACAGCCAGTCATTTATTGAGTACCAGTCCGTCTTAAAGGAGTGGCTTTTCTGATCAGTGGTGGAAATATAAGGTGTTGAAAAAAAAAATGTGATTTTTTTTTTTTTTTTTAATCAAACAATCAAAGAAAACCCAAATAAAAAAATCTCGAAATAAATATGGCATAAAAATGGCAAGAATTGAAGACTAAACTGCCTCGCCTACATCCGGAGGCACAATCAAACCGGGCCTCCGGATGGAGCGGTGCAGCGCTATATTGCAGTACACCGCTACATCCAGGTGCGGGGCAATTTAGAGCGCTGCACCTCTACATCCGGAAGCCCGGTTTGATTGTGCCTCCAGATGTAGGCGGGGCAGCGCTGTGTTGCGCAATACGTGTGCTGTGTTG
This sequence comes from Lagocephalus sceleratus, assembly GCA_911728415.1. Taxonomy (NCBI): domain Eukaryota; kingdom Metazoa; phylum Chordata; class Actinopteri; order Tetraodontiformes; family Tetraodontidae; genus Lagocephalus; species Lagocephalus sceleratus. The sequence goes on along the minus strand of CAJVRN010000030.1, from coordinate 10,687,042 downwards.
CGCAATATTACGCCGTGTCCGTTGCCTCGTCTCTTCTGAGTATTTTAATCGTAAACGTGAAAATTAAAAGATAATATAAAAACGGCGAAGTCAAATTGATATTCAGTTTATAAAATCACTGGAAAAATACGACCATTTAATTAAATTTTTTATTAGATTTTTTTTTTTTCTTTCCATGACGGCAGGGGAGGCCCTGCCTCCTCTGACTGCACGTCACTGATTGCTGATTGGTGCTGATTGGTGTATTAAAGCAATTAAAGCAGCTTCTGTTAACCACACTAACATCATATCCGTCTCATATCCAGCCCAGAATGTTACTGTCCTTCAGCTCGATGCCCCCATCTGCTGCACTCTGGGAGGCGGTACAGGTGCATTAACTAGTACAGTGGGACCTCTACAGACTGTACAAACAGATTCAAAAACAGCTTCTTTCCAAAAGCTATAGCCACCCTGAACTCCCACATGCAGTGATTTTTTCAATGTAACACTGTTACTTAAAAAAAAAAAGCTTTTCAGTGCAATAACTTTTATATGTGCAATAATGTGCAATAGGCTATTCCACCAATGTGCAATATTCTATAATTAATTGTGCAATACATATTTATACTTAAAACACCGTACGTCACCTCTATGTTTATATTGTATATACTTTTAAATTTTTTACATACAGTGGGACCTCTACTTACGAAATTAATTGGTTCCGGAAGTTGTTTCCTAACCTGAATATTACATAAGTAGAGACGCGTTTTCCATGTAAATGCCCTGTTGTGCACATTGACTGGGCATAAAGAAGTGCTGAGAGATCACAAGATGTGTTTTTTGTGTAAGTTCTCAGTCACCCAGGTCATGGTAATTCTGGTAGTTGAATCATAGCAACTGGACTGGTTGAGTTTCATGAAGATGTTTCACCTCTCATCCAAGAGGCTTCATTGAACCAGCCAACAAAAGAAACAACATTGCCATTCCATATGTCATAAGGCTTCCTGAGAATCTCAGGAGGATTTAACAAACACAATATGCCAGTGCATTCCAAGCCCACCAACACCCTGAGGCAGAGGCTCATCCATTCAAAGGACAAAACACCACAGCACAAACACAGCAACATAGTACAGTGGGACCACTTACGAAATTAATTGGTTCCGGAAGTTGTTTCGTAACCTGAAAATTACGTAAGTAGAGACGCGTTTTCCATGTAAATGCCCTAATCCGTTCCAAGCCCCCAAAAATTCAGACATATTTTTTTTATAAATCATAAAAATGCATCAAAACATGTATTAAATACATGTCACAATTAGATTACCGCATAATAAATGTAGGAATTCAGTGCAAGGCTTCTCCAGGAATAAAATTAACTTTATTAGCCTACAGGCTAATCTTACAATAGCTGTCATTACTAGTAACGAACGTTAACACTTGTGGTAACACCGCCATCTAATTAATACCGTGCAGATCGTCGATGTATTACGGCCATATTCTTTGGCGAGATCAACCAAACGCATCCCTTTTTCATGCTTTTCTATTATTTCTTGCTTCGTTTGTATGGACAAAAAAGCTCTCTCCTTCTTTTCTTCTTATTCACTTTTCTTCATCACTTTCCTGGGGTCCATAGCGAATAAAAGTTAAACGAAGACAATGCTGGGATACACAGGTACCTGTACATAATGACGTCCCTCCTAGCCAATGGGATGACAGGAAGTTGCTAGGCGATAGCCAATGGCAGAGCAGCTACAAGCACATTTACGTTCGCGAAACTCCGCGAGCTGCGAGTAACAGTGGTAGCGTATTTTTGGCTTTCGTATCCTGAAATGTCTTTCGTAACAAGAGGAAATATTTTCCCGTTGAGACGTGTCGTAATCTGAAAATTCTGCATGTAGAGACATTCGTAAGTAGAGGTCCCACTGTAATGCCCAGCCCTGTCCATTGGGGAGAAGAAACAACCGCTTCACAAGTGTACAACACAGAAGAGCCAACTCCTCATGTAGGGTTGGCTCTTCTGTGTTGTGGAGACGTTCGTAAGTAGAGACGTATATAGAGACGTTCGTAAGTAGAGGTCCCACTGTATATATATTTTATGTTTTTTATATCTTTTTATATGTATTTTCATACTGCTTTTTTGCGCTGATATTGGTAACGACTCTAATGTCATTGTACCTGTGTATAATGACAATAAAGGCATTCATTCATTCATTCATTCATTCATCTACTGTCCTTTTATGCAAGTGCAAGTCAGTAATCTGATGATGAAGATCTGTTCCCAGCAAAATTTGCAGTGGATCAGAATTACCAATTCACACCTTTTGGATGTTTTGTGGTTTGTTCTGTAGGAGGGCGAGGTAAAGATGGTGCCCCTATCATCACCTTCCCAGAGTACTCAGGTTTCAGTGAAGTGTTGGAGGAAGACTTTCTCAACGTGATTACCTATCTGACCAGCATACCCAGGTACTGTCACACTCCTTCACCAGAGCAAAGATGAATGTGGACATTTCTGCACAACAAAAGCAGAGTTTATGCTGAATCCCATCTGGTACCACTTAGTTAATGTAACACCTTGTCTCTGCAGTTTGGATGCTGCAAGCATCGGCTTCATCATCATCATTGACCGGCGGAAGGACAAATGGAGCTCAGTGAAAGCCTCCCTGTCTAGGATTGCTGTGAGCTCTTAAAAATTATGAATACAATGGATATGTGGCCTTATAATTGTGTCCCTGACTGAATTCATAATTCAAGTGAATATCTAAAATCACTCCATATGTTTCATTTTATTTGTGGTAGGGAAAGTTCAACAAATATAAAATACTCAATTTTTTGTGTACATTTACAGTTCATCACTTCTTCTGTGTAGGGAACATTTCCAGGCAATCTGCAGCTTGTGTTGGTGCTGAGGCCATCCAAGTTCTTTCAAAAAGCTATCACAGACATAGGAATCAAGCTGCACAAGGATGAATTTAAAATGAAGGTACCAGTAAGTATTCTTCAGTATGATAGAAACAGCAAAAAATAAATCAGTCAGTCAGTAAGTCATTGTTTATTCTGTAAACATCCAAAGTGTTACAACATCCAAAGTGGGGACCAAAGTGCTGACCATAGTAAATCCATCAAACAAGATAACTAAATGGAGAATTAAGCATATTCTCTGGTAAAATGATAAGGCATGGGAATTGAGTTAAACATTAACCTCTAACCCTTAAACCCCTAGGCCTGCTTCCAAAAAGCCTTTTCATTTCTTGAAGCAGACATGAACAGTTCTTCTATGAGTGACTGCAAATTTCATCATATATAAACATGCAGTTGGAATAGCAGCATTCCTGACTGACTGACTGACTGAGACTGACCTCCTTAAGTACGATTCCTCTGATGTCTCCATGATCTGCAAGGTGGGAAGTAAGGACTGCTATGCACAGGGTGACTGTTGTGACCTGATTTTGCAGATTGTGATGCTGAACTCTCTGTCAGACCTCCATGGGTATGTGGACAAAGGACATCTGACTGGAGAACTGGGAGGAAGCTTGGAGTACTGCCACAGTCAGTGGATACACCACCGTACAGTGAGTCAGAGCATTGCCTGCTTTCAACTGAGATTCAGTGGTAGTGCACTTACTGAGATGTTATCTCTCAGGCCATAGAGAACTTTGCTGTTACAGTGAAAACCACAGCCCAGATGTTACAGAAGTTTGGATCAGATCTGGCAGAGACTGAGCTGCCTAATGATATTCAGTGCACCAAAGATCTCCTGGTGGCCCACACAGACAAACACAACAAACTCAAGGTGAGTCATCCTGGTTTCCAACTCAACCACTGAGCTTGTATGGATACAGTGGTATGGAACAGTGGACTGTGCAGGAGGTTGGTCTTTCCTGATTTGAAGTACACAGAAGTAGGCTAAGATCAGCAGACATTACCCTGTCAAATTCAATCGAACTCAGTATGGAACTGACAGATAGCAGAGCATGATTTCAGGTCACCGTTGTAAGGAATCCCATTATTCAGACAAACTAGATTTAGTGGTTTCCTAATTGCCAGCAGCTGGCATTATTCAGACAAACTATTTTTAGTAGTTTCCTAATTGCCAGCAGTTGGGAACAGTACACCATGTGTGGGTATGTCAGGGGTGACTTTTTAAAAACAAACAAACAAATTGTATTTGACGAATATCTGAATCAGGATCACAATCAATCAAATACAAACGTTGGGTCAGTTTGTTAACATACAGAACCACACCAATATAATTAGACACACATATTCCACCTCCACAGATTCCCTTTTGATGTGTGTATATTAAAGAAGCATCTGTCAGTGTTTTTTCGTGTTGACAGTCCACATCCACATTAATCTCCTGTATTTATTATGTTATTGAAATATTAATGAGCTATTCAAAGTGCAAAAAGTCTGATGTGTTGCTCCTAATTAATGTTATTTATGAGAGAACAACTTATTCAGAAATCTAGTTGTTGGAAAATGCATGCACATTACTGTAATCCATGTGTGGCTTGTATCTTGAAACTGTGGTTGCTCACATTAATCTTCTTTTCTTTTCTTTGTGCATCAGGAGGAACTGAAGCTGGCACTGAAACAGGGTACCACTCTGCTGAGCTGCATCAGAGAGCAGGCAGCCAAGTCTGACAAGCACAAGCTGAATCCTGATGAAATTGAGAATCAAACCACTGTGGAGAGGTTTGTTCTTTCTGATGACTGTGATGGGCTTGTTGCACTGCACTTCCTGCAACTTTAACACACTCCTTCTGGGGGTTTCAGGCTTCTGGCTCAGTTGGATGAGACAGAGAATGCATTTGAACAGTTCTGGTCTAAACACCATCTGAAACTGGAGCAGTGCCTGCAGCTCCGCCACTTTGAACAGGACTTCAGAGAGGTAAGCTCAGTCTGTACATCTGTCAGATTTACCCTGCTACTATACTAAAGATCTGAAATCAGCCTCTTACAAATTCTTGGACAGTCTAAATTCATTTTGACACTTTAAGTAACAGTTTGCAAAAAGTAAAGAGCATGAATGATTGTTTGTTTTGACTTTTCTTGCCTTCTCAAGGTCAAAATGTCTCTGGACAGTCTGATGGACACCCTTATCAGCCTGTCTGATGTTGGAGATTGTGTGGCCAGAGTCGAACACCTGCTGAAGGAACTCAAATCATTGGAGGAGAAGGCTCAGGTAAATTTGTCATCTGTAGACTTCAGCTTCACATATTTAATAATACTGGAATAAAAATGCCTAGTACACAAAAAACTGAAACTACCGAATCATTTTAAACATAATTTAAACAATGTGTTTCCTCCAGCCCACAGTAGAAAAGGCCCAGCTCCATTCTCTGCATGGAGACCAGCTGATCCAGAGCAACCACTATGCTATAGATTCCATTAGACCCAAATGCGTTGAGCTTCGCAGAGTCTGTGACAACTTCAGCAATGAAGCCAAGAAAAAAAATGACATTTTGTCTAAATCTTTGCAAATACACACAGGCATCAATAAGGTGAGATAACTTTTGATATAAGCTCTACTAAAAATTGTATAATATCTGTACAACTGTAAGAACATAAGTGGGAACATAAACAGCTTCAAATTACAAATATTATTATTTTTGAAGCTCACTTTACACCAAAACTACTACATTTTGCTCTTGTTGGTGTGAAACCACAACACAAATGGCACATGATTGGCTATCAGAGGATCAGTTATCAGAGGAATTATCTTTGACTCAAGCACAAAAATAAAGTTTATTTAAACACACTGTAGCACATTCTTATCATGGATGAACCACGGGGTCACAGGGATCTGGCACCTCCAGACATTGGTCATTCTGCAGAACGTGACAAGCATATCAGTCATAAATGTAATAATAGTAAAAATATGCTGTCTGCGAAGCATGTTAGGCCTGGTCTCAGAGTTCTGCTGTACACAGGTCAGCTGGTCAGTTAAGTTTATTTTAAGTGAATGAGCAGTAACTGCATGCTTATGTTCAGTTTTAATGTTAAAGGACTGATAACACCACACAGAGCAGAGAACATAAAACTTCTGTTCAAAAGCAGCAGGGTAAAATGAGACATCATCTTCTTTTAACTTTATCTGTGTTTTCTGTTGATGATGTCACATATTTTTCTGTGTACAGGTGAACCAGTGGTGTGAGTCTGGTATTTATCTGCTAGCTTCTCAGGCTGTGGATAAGTGTCAATCACAGGAAGGGGCGGAGTCAGCATTATCTGATATTGAAAGCTTTCTGGAGTCAGCAGAAAAGAACCAGCTGAATGGACTGAGGAACCTCCATAACCAATATGAAGTTATTCTGTCTGAGGACATCAAGGTATCACATGAGAAGGGGTTTGGAACATAGCAGTAATGAGAAAGAGCAGTGGTCACCAGTGATCTGTGTGTCTGTAGGCCAGTGTACTTAAGGCGCTAAAGCGCCTGGAGGATGTCCAAGAGATGTTTGAGAAGCGCCATGTTAGTCTCAAGAGGCTGTCTGCAAAACAGACAAGACCCATCCAGCATGTGGCCCCACGACCTGAATCGTCCCCTAAGCCGCCAACAGCTAAGAACACCCAGCGGCCTGTAGGAGGACAGCAGCGTGAGTGTAAACTTGTTCAACTAAATGGTGCCCTCCTTGCCTTTGTGTCACTACTAGAAGTTATGTAACACAGTTCTTCTTCTGTTTCATTCATTCATGTTTGTATGCTTCCTTTCAGCCCTGGCTCGTAGAGCATCTGATAATTTAAGCAGTGGGAAGCAGCCCTCTGATGTGGATCCTAACAAAAAAAAGAGTACACGCAAAGCCAAAGCATGCATCAAGGTAGAGTATTCACAGGTATCAGGTTTCACATGTTCAAAAGTCTTTCCAGTCATGGCATCTGCACAGGGGCATGAACCCACTGCAGATCATGGGTGGAGTTGATTGGGAATGGACCTGTGAAAGTAGACTGACCACAATTAGCTCAGACTGCCATTGTACATTATGTCCCAGAAACAAAAGTAATCTATTTTCACCAAATTAAGAGAAAAAGTTTTACTTTGAATACTACAATTCAAGTGTTTGGAAGACCAGTATGATGGTTAATACCGCCATCTGATGGTCTACACCTGTCAGTTATGGAATGGGAGAGGTATGAAGCATCCCGTGGTCACCCTGCAACCTTTTTTCACTTTTATTCTGATCTCCTCACAGAGATTTTGTGTTGATATATTTCTGTTTTTCTGGTGCCTCTATGGGTCTCTTTTGGGCGTCAATCAATCAATCTTTATTTATATAGCGTCTTATACAATCAAAATTGTTTCAAGGCTCTTTACAGAATCCCAGGGCCTAACCCCAGACAAGCAACAGTGGCAACGAAAAACTCCCCTTTAACAGGAAGAAACCTTGAGCAGGACCAGGCTCATGTAGGGGGACCCTCCTGCTGATGGCTGGCTGGGTAAAGAGAGAGGAGACGAGGAGAGAGGAGAGGAGAGGGGGAGGAGAAGAAGGGGAAGGAGGGAGAGAGGAGAAGGAGAGGGAGAGGAGAAGAAGGAGAGGAGAAGTAGAAGGAGAAGGAGAGGAGAAGGAGAGGAGAGGGAGAGGAGAGGCACAGAGCACAGAAACACACACAAAAATACACTATACAGCAGCTCAGAAGGCGGTGATACCTGTAAATAAATAGAGGGGGGGCAGAAAAACTACACGGGAATCAGCATAACTAGTCTACTTGATGAGGAGGAGGAGGAAAGGAGAGGAGAGGAGAGGAAACCATGACCCAGTGGGGTGACAGAGGCCTGTCAGGTGATCATGTTTCATGTTTCTTGGCCTATAGCAGCATAGCTAAGATGTGACCTAATTAGACGACCCCCTAAGTATGATAATTTGTCTGTCTATGATAGTAACGGGAACTACTGAATTAGTTACAATAAGCTATTTCAAAGAGGTAAGTTTTAAGTCTGATCTTAAAAGTAGCGATGTCCCGTACCTGGACAGGGAGCTGGTTCCATAGCCGGGGGGCCTTGTAGCTAAATGCTTGGCCCCCCCAACCTACTCCTAAAGACTCTGGGAACCACAAGTAGATCAGCGTTCTGAGAGTGGAGCGGTCTATTGGGCTCATAAGGTATCACTACCTCCTCCAGGTAGGATGGAGCTAGGCCTCTGAGGACCTTGTAGGTCAAAAGAAGGGTTTTAAAAATGATTCTAAATTCAATGAAGCCAATGAAGCGACACCAGTACAGGAGTTATGTGATCTCTTTTGTCAATACCTATCAGAACTCTGGCTGCAGCATTTTGGATCACCTGGGGGCTTCTTAAAGAGTTGTTTGGGCACCCTGATAGTGAAGAATTACAATAGTCCAGCCTGGAAGTAACAAATGCATGGACTAACTTTTCAGTATCATACTGCAACAGCAGTTTCCTGATCTTTGTGATGTTCCTCAGATGAAAAAAGGCACTTCTAGAGACTAATTTGATGTGTGAGTTAAAGGAGAGATTTTGATCGAAAGTTACTCCTAGATTTCTTACAGAGAGACTTTAATCCCAGCATCACAACCTCAGATTGTATGGTTCTTGAGATTTGTAATTACTGCCTATATAGCAGATAGCTGAGCGTCACAGTCTCCCAGTGATCGCAATTCACTATTGTAAGTCCAATGGAAAGTTGTTTTTTAAGATGAGGTGTGGTGCATATAATAAACAGTTGATATTCTTAAAAAGTGAAAGGTTGTTTAATTTTTGGGCATCTGATTTTTTTTAAACTCAGATTTGTATTTCCTCACCCCCATTTTTTTTCCCCCCACCATAACTTAAAAACTCACCATGATTAATTACAGAAATACTGTTAAGCTAGTAATATGGAAAACTGTGTGTCCCATAGATTGAAGTGATGCATGAGGAGAGCCAGGGAGGCTCCACCCACGTGGTTGTGAACAATGAGACGGAAGAGAGTCTGTCTAACAGACGGAGGTAAGGACACACAATATGGCCAACAGTATTCCATGGGACTGAGCAATGTATTGCAGTGAGTGTGCTGAGAACATTTTACAGCTCCCACAAGAGCTAACATCCGAGTGTGAGTATGAGTCATAATGTAAGACTCTTCTGTGGAATTCATCCATGTTTAAATTTAGCCATGGCTGCATGGGAACAGCCAGCTGTGACAATACTGCTGCATACAACCTGTCTAACATAGCAAAAACACATAAATGATCTACTAACATCAGTCTGGAAGAGAACCTTTGAACAGTATTTGTCTTTCAGAGTAGAACAATTGTCACATCTGCCCCTGAGCTTGGGGTTCTTCTGAACATGATAAGATAGTTTGTACACTGAGCTGATATGTTAAATGGCTATAACTCTGATCTTGAACACAGCTTCCTCCATAGTGCGGGTCTTTTTATTCATGCAAAATTTCTCTATCCTACATGTTTTAGTACTTATTGTGATAGAAAAAGAAATCTTATCTTCATCCACGAGCTTGATGTTAGACAGGCTGATGACAGAAATGGAGCTGGTTGAATCCTGGAGAGGATCAGTGTGTTGTGACTTCACAACACACTGATCCTCATTTGTCTGTCCTCATTTGGACAGAAATGCAGTATTTCAGATCCAATCTCTGTGTGACAAGAATGCAAATATAAAATGATCGAAAATCTGAGCACATCTGTAACAGCTTTGCTCTTTATTCAATCCACCTGACACCCAGTACAGTCAGCAACAACCATATCAGTAAGACATTTGAGTGTGCATAGAAGGCAAGTCCTTGGTTGTATTTAGATTATTTTGTGATCCAGTAAAGATTTGACTAATCAGGAAAAAGCAGCTACACATGGATAGGTGTTTTGGAAGTGTGGTCCACACAGTAATATTACTTTCACTGCTGTACAGTACAGACTGTCTAGGAGTCCTCTGGAACTGTAGATTATTGTGGGGTCTGTTGACATTTGCCAAAGTAAGCGCACATCTGTGGTATGTCCGTGTGATGTGATCATGTGAGCATAAATGCAGGGGTGATATGGAGCCTTGCCTTCACCTGAAAAGAACACATTGTCCTGTGGGGACACACCCACAGTCTTGGCACAAATCCCCATGTACACATCATCAATGTACATGGATGGATTCAAGGCCAAAGTAGCCCGAAATATCTTAGCAGCCACATCAGCCGAAACAATGTATCCAGCTCCAGCAGTGTAGTCTGGGTAAGAGGGCCATGGGTACAGCCCCTCAGAAACGTGGTATTTGCTTTCCTTACGGCGAACTGGGGGGGCTCCTCTGTGTACGTGGCCCACCCACATGTCTCTGGCCCCTGACTTTCTGTGCAGGTACTTAACCAAATTGGGCATGTGGATGAAGATATCATCATCTGCAGACATGAAGAACTGTGCCTGGGGGCAATACTGATGGCCCCAGTGGAACTGCAAAATCAGCTTTGTTGTAAGGTTGTGAAAAGTGTCCATAAAGTCCCCCTGGATCAGGTCTCCATATACTTGGTCCTCCTGCAGTAGTGCTCTCTGCACAGCAGCCCGCCGCCTAACATTTGGGTGTATACCGAGAGCAAACAGCATCCTTATACTAGCTCTCAACTCTGACCAGGCAAAACTTTCATTCCCCCATGTGTCCCGAATGGCCTGGCGCTGCTCAAAGTTCTCTGGTGATGATTTAACGAACAGAAGCAGGAGGATTTTGGGAGGACTTTCACTGCTTCCATCACCACATTTGTTGGGATGATTGAAAAGGTACAGATACGGATTCCGCCCATGGTGATGGCTGGAGGCAAGGGCAAAGGCAGAGCTGAAGTCATAGTTGTTCACCAGGTAGCGATATGTGTATGACCTGATGTGGCTGACCACATGGTGGTCCAGCTCCTCCCACGAGACCATCAGTACACAAAGCACCAGTCCTGTGGTTACCAGCTGCACACAGTGGCATTTTCGAATACGCCGAAAGTTCACGAACATTGTGATGAAGGCTAATACCTGCTGATCTCTGAAGCTAATGGAGAACAGATCCTCCCCTTTGAACTCTCTTATCTTATAGCTGTTGAATTATTAACTGCACTCCTGCTCCTTTTTAAGTTAGTTGCAAATAAATAAATAATCAAATCCAGTAGGATTTTGTCAAGTTCTTTAGCACTCTTGACAATGCGTAACTAACCTTTCTCCTTACTGAGCAGCAGATGCTCCACTGCCACATACTGATGAGACTGAACACCACTCCAGGGATTATCAGGTCTGCAGAATAAAATAATTTTTTATCTCCTTCCTTTTACACACCCTCCTTTCTCTGTTAAAGTAACTTACGTTCATCACAGCAAACAATACAACCTGAAGAAACAAGAAAAAATAGATTTAGTCACATTTGGAGGTAGATCTTCCATATAAATTCTGAATGACATTTCATCATGTTCACTAATGAACACTGGATTAAATTTCAGACCACTGTCTTTGGTCTGTGCCAAGATGCTCATGTTTTAGAGACCATATTTCTCTTCTTTATCTGTTTGATTGTTTGCAGTGGAAAACACTTGGGTATTTGAGTTTTTTCACAAACAAGAGGAGGAGTAGAATAAGAAGAAATATCTAATCAAATATATAGCAGCAGTTTGTGTGTGGTTCTGTCCATAGAAGAATCTGAAATGTGAATATGAAAATATGTGTTAAAAACCGTGCAGACCACTGGAAAGGCAATAAAGGTTGCCTTTGAACCTATTTAGGGCAGGTGTGTATGGCTTTCTACAGGTACATTAGGCAGGATACGCCTGTATCATGCTGGCATCTGCCACTAGAGGGCGACAAAGCCAGAACCTCGAGTTATTAATATTACCGGTAATAGTAAATTCTGACAGAGCGCTGATATGTTCAAATATTTTTTGATATATTATCGAAATGACTTAATATCGAAGACGCCCACTCAGAATATGTTTCACCAGCCGCCACTGCATGCTGGAATATGTAGTATATACCTTCATATACTATAAGGTATATCAGTAATTATTAATAGTATATTTGTGCTTGTCACATACCAGCTGTCATCCAAAACGACTGAATACAACTTAAATTCAAACTCGGGAAAAGTATATCTCGGGAGGTGGATCGGTTATCTCCGTTTAACCTCCACTTCCTCCCGATCAATCAGCGTCAGAGGTAGTTTGTAGCTAACTGAATTATTATCCAGCATAAGATGCACCAGACAGCGGAGACTGTGATTAAGCTGAGCTACGCATCATCAGCGAAATGTGCATATTAAATACGGCTGCGTTTGTTTGAAACACCCGGATAGATAGACCAGGTTCACGTTCTTCTACTCACCTTGCGCTCCAGCTACTGCTGGAGTTGTCGCTGCTTACCGCTGGAATGTTTCTGGGTCTACCACACCAAACACACCAAGATGGGAGCGGTACGATTGATGGTTTTCTAGGTAACGGCCTCAGGAAGTCCGCTGGAGGAGAGTCTGACGTCATTTGCTCAATAGTAGCTGCAGAAAAAGTAAAATGTTTAGAACCCGTTACTAAGGATATTAACGGTCCGTTCATACCCTGCAATTTAAATACAGTATTCGTCGATATTATAAGCTAAATTAGTATTTTTCCCATTTCAAATGCATTTTTGCATGAGTGAAATTGAGTGGAGTCCCCATTCCAGAGCAGAGATATAAAACAATATCCACTGAAAAAGTGTAAGAGAGCTGACCACAACCTGAACATATGTGTCTTTAACTGAGGACACTGTCCATGTAAGTGTCCACCCAGCAAAAATAGCAATAATAGAGGGGCTTTAGCCAAACAGAGCCCCTGAGTATTGAACACGCTGACCGCTGTATAATGCTGCTTTACAATAGCTTAAACACATTTCCACTGCAGCATATTGGTCGGATGCTGGGTTTACACAACAATGAGATCTTGGACAAAACTGCACATTCAGAGGTCTTGTGACTAAACATGACATGAAAGGATCCACAGTCTAGTTTTGTTTTATAAGCCCATAAAAAGGATAACCAGCTGAGCTGATGAGCATAGTCCACCAGTCACAATTTTTTTTACTCCAATTTTCTTTCTTATATAATCTCAAAAAAAAGGGGGAAAAAAATATGTATGTATGTATACCAGCAACAGTCTCCACATTTAAGGTGTAACGTGCATATAATATGAAAATGACGCATTTCTGTGACAATATTTTCATATAATGCAAATGAATCTTAAACTCATAAGTATGTGGCAGGTAAATAACATATTTCAACATAAATAACATTTTCCAATGTGTAGACGTCTTTACAGGTCTGAACCTGACTCCCTCATAGAGGAGAAAGGGCATTTTTTTTTTCAGTGTGCTGTAAATTTGGTGCCCTCACTGAACCAGCAGAGACCAGCATCTTACTGGCCACCAAACAAAAGTGGTGGGGCAGACATGTATTACAGGTTTTTGAAGCAGCACAGAAAACATCCAGTGAGTAACAAAAGGAGGCTGACTTTAATCCTGAAGAGATATTTTGAGCGTTGATCGTATTGTACCACAGGATGGATGATGAATAGATTCTTTACACTTTCTATTTACTACGCTTGCAAATGAGGATTTTTGAATCTAAGCAAAACAGAGGTGAGCTCTCACTGTTTTCAGAGCATCAAGAGTCTCCTCAATAGGACAGTCATGTAAGATGTTTTTAAAACAGAATTTTGTGTAACTAAACCCTCAATTTTGTCTGATGTGCATCTAGGCTGGAAATTTTATAACTTGATTATGGGCAGGGCTACAAGAGCAGTTAAGATGCCCCAAGCCAAATGCTGCCTTGAAATGCTGTCAGCCTCATGTCTGCCAATCGCAAAATCTGATTGTAATACTCAGGATTTGAACCCATAGAGGGCAGTCACTGTTACATTTTTACACAAAATATGCCAAATCAAACTGCTTAATACTAGAGGTGGACAAGAAGCACTACTTCCTACCCAAATACATTTGTTTATGGGCTTCAGTTACTCTTTAAAATTTAATTTGATGTTCAGCTGACTAATAAGTGAAAACAAGAGAAATCCCCCCCCTAACAGCAGGATTTAGGGCGCTGATAGTTTATGTTGTTTGTTACATGATTGTTGGACAGAACCTTGTGTCACAGGGTTTTACAGTGTTTATATACCGGTAGTTGAAGAAGAATATGAAAGGCTTCTGTCTGCCAAGGCTTCTGGGTGTGTGCTATCTCTCAGAATGTTGCGGATCCTCCTCCATGTGCACATGCAGGAACTTGAAGCTGGACACTCACTCTCCCTGTAGATAGGCTACATAACGTCTTCCTCCTTCTCAACTCCACAATCACTTCCTTTGACTTAGAGGTGTTAAAGACCAAATGCACACCACTGAGGACCAGATGAGGACTAGCTCTGACCTTCTGTCTGCGGTCAGAGAGAAAGTATCTGATCGAGCAGCAGGTGCTGGCTGGGAGTCAGTACCTGCACCTGGCCCCAGGTGTTCTATATTGGAGATGCTGGTGTGACATTGTGACAGTGGCCTCCACTGGAAATCTGTTAGCTCTGCATGCAAACTGAAGTGAGACAAATGTGGTTGGGAGGCAAGACTGGATGTGGCACCAGAGCAGTTTCTCAAAATCTCAAAAAAAATTCTCAACATCAGGTGACACAGGTGTCAAAGCAACAGGGGTTTAGACTGCTGAGAGTGGTCCTCTTAGGCAGGGGGATGACGTGACTTTTAAGATCTTGGTGAAGACCCCGACCAGCTGGCCACAACTGATGGTGCGTTTCCCATTCACACCACTAAAGTCACAGAGAATTCAGGAATATTTAATAAATGCATTGAAAATAAGGGTCAAATAGGGTCAAAATCACAGGTCTCATCATCGCCATCCATCCATTTATCCATCCATCCAGATTATTTTTTTGCAAGACTTATTTATCATTTTTTCATTCCTTCTGTAATTATATTTAGTCTGAAGGAAACAAACATTTTACTGACTCAAATGTTTGTATGAATTTCAGAAGAGAAAGGTTTTGAAGAGCTGAATCCATCAGTGATGAACTCTTTCTGTTTTCTCATCAGCCTTAAACTTTCCTTTAACCTCCTAAGACCTGGTGTCCACATATGTGAAAATTAAGATTTTGGGTCACCTATAGTACAACAGCTAATTCTTCTTAGTGGGGGGGGCAAATGTCCACATACATGGACCCATAAACATTATATTATTACAAATTTAGATTGATTGTCCCTATATGTGGACATCATTGTCCCAAAAAACCACTTGTTTCAAAATATTGTTAAAACATGATTCTCAGTCTTTATACTTATCAGGTCCCAATAATCCTAAATAGTAAAGACATATTAAGAATGTATATCAAAAAAGAGGTGGGGTCTCAGGAGGTTAAGACGGCATTAAAATCGGAGTAGAATATATTATTTAAGTCAGTGGATTTCCTGCAGTTGGAGTTCCATGATGTTTTTCTATTAGTCTTACACCCTGACACCCACCCACATGCAGTTTCTGTTGATGGGAAGGCTGAAATGAGCTGTGAGCAGTCATGATGGTAGACGAAGGATGTTAGGCTACATGGAAGTTCACTGAGCTTCTTTACTATTCAAATTTTAAGTAAAATCTGAATGTTTTGTTTTCAGGGTTTAAGAAAGAGGCGATTGTTCTCACATGACACATGTGAGATGAACTCCAGACACTTTAGGTTGCTGCCTGACACAGGGCTCTTTCTCTGGTGTTTTATCATCCCAGCTGTGACCCGTAGCTTCAAATTTCCATCGCCCAGTACCAGTGACAGAATATGGTCTGGTGTATTTAATGAAGACTTCTTTGGGACAGTTTAACTGCACCATCAGAATGAATGTGTCAGGGCCCTCAGTAAGAAGCGGGCTTGAACTGAAGTACTGTTACATAGTTTTAACTTTATGTAATGTGAGTTCATGTTCTGTTTTCTGTTTGTTCTTTGCGCCTACTCTTCAGTCTGAGCCCATTTCATTTCCACAACCTGTACTGGAAGACAAGTCTGACTGGTTAAAAAACAGCCTGCAGTCTGGAAGCATTTACTTTTTTCACTTCAGCCTGACATGTTTGGCTACTTTAGCACCAATCCAGATTCATCTGAGAGAGTCAGCTCTGGGTGCTGTTACAGTTAGCCATGATAAGCCATTACAGCTTAATTTAGCTTAATTTAGAGAAGCGGAGACAGTGCTGCTCACTTACTAGATCAGTTAGTAGCCCAGTCCAGCTGCAGAAGTCCATTTCACAGAGTTGGTTTGTGTAGCGTTCGGTCTTAGCTGAAGGTCCTGCTGTGTGTACCAGATACAGATGAAGTGGGAGGTGTCTCTCCCCAGTGGGAGGAACCACCCTCCACAGTATGACACGTCCCACTTTCCTGTGTCTCTTTTCAGATGACTACTCATCAATCAGATGGAAAAATTCTTTCTTCATCCTCTACTGTCAGATTTCCCGTTATTATGTATTATACACTGAAGAAGTAATGGATAAATAATATTGAAAATAAAGAATAATATTGAAAATGAATAATACATATTATTAATTTTCAGAAACCCTTTTTTTAAATGTCAGATCCTTTAAGCTTTTTAGGAATAATAACAGAAAAACCATTGAAATGGTACTCCTTTGTATCTGGTAAATATGACACTCTGATGAGTCTATTATTGCCAGTGTTGTGCTATTGGGCTATGCAGCTACTATTGTTCCAGGCAGTATTTAATCAGTCAAATATGGGACAAAACGGGCATTTCTGAGGCTATGCTGGCTTCTAACCTTCGTTTCATGGCCTGTGTTGATGTGATCATTCACTACAGTCAACCATGCTAATGATTATTTGCTACCTCGCAAAAAGGTAACATCAAATCTATGTAAAAGGCCTTTCAGATAAGTAGAGAAGCACCACTGGAGAGGAAAACTTTCCCTCAGCAGCAGTGCTGCACTTGTCAAGTGAGAGAGTTTTAGACTCAGAATTATAATGTCTTTGTCACATTTTCTCCCTGCTTGTTTGAAATACCCATGAGCCCTTATGGCTGTCATTATTGCTGTCCCAACACCGGCAATAACTCCTTTTTGCTGTCATCAGGCCTTTATTTCAGGGCTTCAGCAGCAAGAGACAGTGTTGTTGACTGGCTTCATGTGAACAAAGACCAGTTATGGCTGGTCACACATTCATTTAGTTGCCAGCTGTTAACCATCATGGTCACACTAAAATGATGAATACATGAATTCCTGGACTGAAAAGTCAGCTGACAGTTCTTCTGTCTTTACAGGCACATCATGAATGAGCTGATAGAAACAGAGAGGTTGTACGTGGAGGAACTCCAGAGCATCATAGAGGTATGGCATGCCCATCACAATTAATGTGCTGCTACGTAAGAGTGATTATCAAACACACATGTAACCCCAGTTGCATGTAGCTAGTGAATATTCACTGACAAATAATTGGAGTATTGTAGCACAAAGGAATGGGGTATGAGTTCATCTGAATGTGGCAATAGGTACATACAAAGGCACACTGGTTGACCTTTAAAGTTGTAAGCAAGCAAGACAATGCCATGGTGGCAATTGCACCCAAGGAAATAGTTGCAAGTATACCAGCACAAAGGCACTCGGGTTCATATAATTAGTAGGCAGGAGACACAGATAAGCTAAGAAAAAGGGGCAAATACTTCATTACAAATCTAGAAAACAAAACAATGACTATTAAAAACCAACACATTAGGTAGTGGTAACACACTGACAACAGGTCTGGAGCTTGCCAGTGGAGGAGAATGGGGGCAAGGAGCTGGTGAAGGATCACTGGGAAAAGAGCCCTGTCACCAGAAGGCACAAACACACACAGTAGAAAAAAAAAAAAAAAGGTGCACAGCACACAAAAAAGGGAAACCACCACCAGGACATCAGGACCACTACCGCAAGTATCCAGCATCTGAAAGAAAAGATCATTTTTACTGGGGTGATCTCAAATCAACCAAAATAGAAACACATTCAGGCAATAGGCCAATTAGCCAATGAACAGATTTAAAATTTGCCAACAACATTGAAGAATTAACCAAATCAGCAAAACAAAAGCATAGCTGTCAAATAAATTGAGTAAATCCCAATGAAAACAAAATAATTTATCAAAACCAAACATATAAAGAATAATGTGAAACAAGGAAATATGTTGGTGGTGTCATACAGACACAGGGGCAACTGAACAGAACAAATTAGAGTTAATTTGTTAGAGACAAAGAAAATAATGGCTCATCAACAATCAATGAAAGCACATATCAAAAAATGACCCAAAAGAACATGTTGTAATTAATACTCAAAATTAATAAAAAAAAAAAGGCCCAAAGAAAAAGAGAAAGAACATAACCACAACAACAACAACAACAACAACAACAACTACAACAACAACAACAACAATAATAATAATAATAATAATAACAATAATAACAATATAATAACAATAATGCTGACAATAACAACAACAATAATAATACATTTGGACCCAGGAAAAGAGGGCTAACCACCACTAAACATACACTGCCCCACTCAGTGTCAATTAGAGCAAAGCCTGCTAGTTAAAGCAAAGCAGTGCAGAGCCCAACAAGACAAGCCAAAGCAAAGGAGTAGTGGTCCTACTGACCCACCAGTAGCATCTAAAGTATACCATGAAACAAATACACTAGATTAAAGAAAAAAACACATACCATTAATGCCTAATAAAGAGCCTAAGAAAGAGGCTGACGATCCCCCAATGAACCCCCAGAAAACCTTAATTGTGCTCCACGCCTGAATAAATCCTGTCCTGATATATATAATAATTAATAATTAGGCATACATTCTACTTCAATTATCCAAGAGATTGTATTAGAAAAATCTATCACCTAAAAAATGGTTTATGTTTTTTATAATCTGACACATTTTAAACATATTTACACTTCATGAACTGTTATTTATTAACAACATAAACCATAAACATTTTTTTTTAAATATAAATTAATGAAAACAAGGGCCACATGGCTATAAACAAAAGGTATTTCTGTCATACAAGTACACATACATCTTAAATTGTCACTGGAAACTCAGACAAGTGTATGCACTGATCATCATTCATTCAAGTAAATGTTCAAGAGTGTTGATCACTCTGTTGAATTATACACACATATTTGCTGTGTATGATGACTTAGCTAAATTCATTTTCCATACATTTTAAAAAACATCTATGCATTTATTTATGTCACATTTGTTATGAGTAGTGAATTGAAAATAGAGCTCAGTGAATGAGAGATTAACGTGATAAATGATCTTATCTACTCCCACTTATTTTTTCCAGGGTTATTTTGCTGAGCTGGACAACTCCGAGCTCAGCCACCTCATCCCACTGGCCCTGCACAACAAAAGGGATGTGCTCTTTGGCAACCTGCCGGAGATATATGAATTTCACAACAGGTACTGTTGTAGAATACTAACAGGTTTTAACGCTTATTCATGTGGTTTATTATAATTTGCTATATACTTTTTGTTTGCCTTCCACATGGCTCTACTTCTGAATTACTTTTTGTTGTGTTTTGTGGGGAAAATGGCAAAATACCCTAAATAATGCAAATAATATCAAACAATACAAATGCATACCTAAACAAAAAACATTTAACTAAATGGTGTATGAGAATTAAAGATGTTTTAACCATCACTAAAAGCATCATTTATACTACTGTCTACTTTAAGCTGTTGTTTTCCACTTCAACCTCTGAAACACATCATTGCCAGAAACATGTATGGACAGAAGAGTCAGAGGGATGAGATAGTCTTGACAGACCAGATTCACTTCAGGCCTCAGATACTTCAGCTTTGTCTCCATGCTTCCATCCTCTATTCTCAGGACATTTCTGAGGGAGCTGGAAAACTGTGTGGAGAAACCTGAGATGGTGGCCACATGCTTTCTGAAAAGGGTGAGTTTGACTAATAGATTTGTGTATGGTGGGCTGACTGCAGATATTCAACTGCAGGTTAACCAATTCAAACAACAGAGCATTTTTAGTTACTCCTCACATTGCTCCTATACTTTCTAAACTGTCTGTTTTATGTAATTTTTATGTACTTTTTGCTGCTTTACCGCTACAAATTTCACCTCTGTGGGATCAGTAAAGCTTATCCTTACATCATCAGTCTCATAGGTGTCCACTACAGACTGATTACCAACTCCTTCATTCATTGGATGATTTTTATCTCAGATCAGCTTCAATAACCTTAAACAGGAGTGCAGTCACATCTTCATCACTACTGAACAATAAAGACTGTACTACATACGTCAAATAGGAAAGTGTCTCATTCTCAGACACAGCCCTACCAAAGCAGCCCAATGAGGAGAGGTACTATCATTCTGCACAGATGAGGAAAAAGGATACAGCACACTTTAGTGAAGAGGCTCCAGTTTCATAAAGACACCCAAAACATAATCCTGTTGAAAAAGGTGAACACAACTGGCTCAGACTTAACAAAAGTTTAGATTTGGAAATAAAACTTAAAAATGTTGGCTCACCAGTTCCAAACAGAGACGCTGAAACATGGAACCATTGCTCAGAACAGCATACACATAGATCCAAATCAGACCACCACTCACCCTCAGCTTCAGTACTAACGTATATAAAAATATCCATACCAGTCAGTGCAACCAGTCCCATCCAAGGATATCTAGTATCACCACCACTCTGAAGCTCTGGCTCAGACCTGTTGTTTGGTGTGGCCTCAGACCACACCAAACATTAACGAGCAGTCAGAAACTTCTGATGGTGATGACTAAATGTTCATGTTTATATTAATGTTAATGTCTTAAATGTCATTATTCATGAGTTCAAATGTTTGAATAAGGTCATCATCAGTCCAATGTCTTCTCAGGAGGCACTTGTCCATCACTTATCACTTCCGTCTTAAGTGGGATTCAAGCTAATGCAATTTTGTGTAACTTTTATCAGCTGTAAATGTTGGAAGTGGGTTCCTTCTGGTTTCAGCCTGATTGTGTTGAGTATGGAAGTTCTAGCCAGCTGGAGGATAAACCGGTCTGCTGCTGCGATGCTGGTTATTGATTAGTCTTCTGATTGTTGATGAAGGATGGAAGCATTTAGGCCATGTTACATGCTTTGTTCTGATTCACTGACAATGAGTGTAGCTTTTTCTTCATGACCAAGAGCTGGATATTCCATCCTGTCAGAGGGAAACTGTTGAGGTTTAGATGAGGTTTAGATCTACACAGGTCTTTGACCACCTTATTGTCATGTTTTGCAATGTTACTAAGATTTTTGGTCCTGTGTTGGGATGGATGGGTAGGTTGATAAATTAGATGTTCATTTTTGATTTAATAGTTTAATATCTGTTACATCAGAGCTTTTTATTGAAGTCTGTGTGTCTTCTGAAAAATGTAAAAGCTTCTTCCTTCTCTGGCACAGAGAAGGAAGAAGCTTATATCGTTCATACTAGGACTGAACGATATGGACATAATTTCATATCTCGATATTCGTGCCAGATATCTCTATCAATACGAAATAATATGACTATGGGTTCAACTAAGCATTTTTCAGAAAAACAAAAACATTGTAATACAAAAGTATGTGGAAAGTACAGTTTTATTGACTATAACTCAATGTCAGTCATCAACATTAACATAAATTCACTCATAAATAAATTAGAAATCAAACATTTTACTGCAGCTCTGCTTTAACAATAAATAACAAATATATTTGCAAGCTGGTGGAAGGTGAAGCAGTGCAACATCTTATAGTCTTCAAAAGACAACATAACAACTGAGAACAGAGGTAGTGTGTGTGTGTGTGTGTGTGCGTGCGTGCGAGTGCGTGCATAAGGGTGTGGCTTGATGCATTAGTATTACAGTGCAACGGGTACACGGGTACCATGTCTTTAGCAATGTGGTATGCTATAGCGTCTGTAATGTCTTTGTGCCTGGTAGACGTCGACTCGTAAAATGGCGTAACACTACAAAACGCATCAGTGACCAAACTTTGCTTGGGGTTAGTTTGGGATGACAGAAGTTCCCACCGTTTCCCTCATTGCCATACACTCTTCGTGCAGTACGCGGTGGTGTTGCTTCAGGTGGTGGAAAATGCTTTGTCGCAACTTTTGCCAAGCACAACCTGCACAGCGCGTCGCTCTGGTTGATATCTTCTTTTTGAAACCAAAGTACCTCCAAATAATGGAGGACGACTTATTTTTTTGCCACTAAATCAGTCGAATGTGCAGAATCTGCCCCGGTCTTCTCTTTCGCAGTCATGCTTCTGTTGAATTTCCCCGCTGTGTATAGTTTGTGTGCATGTGGCTGTTTCCTTCTCTCCCTCCCTCGGATGTCTTCTGGAAGATAATGAAGCAAAGAGATTTGAACTACTGAGAGTGATTGCATGTGTGGTCTTCTGTTCGTGTAACCGTTAACTGTATCTGTCCTTTTATTGTCAGAAAGAGGAGCTGCAGGTCTATGAGAAGTACTGTCAGAATAAACCTCGCTCTGAAGTCCTCTGGAGACACTGTGGAGACAGCCTCTTCTTTCAGGTAACACACACACACACACACACACACACAGGCACAGACTCACACAACTGGATTTGAAATAAAATGTAATAATTATTGCTTTTGTTGGTAAAACCAGGAATGTCAGAGGAAGCTGGATCATAAACTCTCTCTGGATGCGTACCTGCTGAAGCCGGTCCAGAGAATCACCAAATACCAGCTCATGCTGAAGGTAATTTCAACCCCAACTGAAAAGTTGAAAAGCAAATGTGATAAAAAATGGATACCTATAAGTTATACAGTTAAACATTAGACAATTAGGCTAAGTAGTCACTCTAAATTGTCCACAGGTGTGAGCATGAATGGTTTATCTATATGTGTCAGCCAGTGACGTGCGGTGAGGTTGATGGCTGGGGAGGCACTGACGTCATCAGTCAGATTTACAAATATCATGAGCCCTCCAGAACAGCGTGTTCACAAGTAGCACACAAAAAGCACATTTAATTTAAAAAATGTCATTACGGTCTTACCTTTACTAATAAATTATAAATGAAGTCCATGCGCCGTTCCTTCTGAAGAACGCATCGATGACCTGCTGCAGAAGTCTTCCTTTTGTGCATTGAGTTTTAAAAGTCGCTCTGTCTGATGGAGATCAGTGCCAGAGAGGAAAATCGTCCCTAGTCAGTCCTGTTCCGACTGTAAGTGTTAAGTCTTTTCAACGCTGAAAATGACTTTCTCAGTGGACATCCACACAGCCAGTCATTTATTGAGTACCAGTCCGTCTTAAAGCAGTGGCTTTTCTGATCAGTGGTGGAAATATAAGGTGTTGAATTTTAAAAAAAATGTGATTTTTTTTTTTTCTATCCTCAACGGGCGCTCTGGTGAGCTCCTCCCCCCGCCCCAAAGCACTCACAGGCGGTGACGTCACACAGCCTCGCGCAGCAGATGAAATGGGCGCGCGTAAAGCCACTTTTGGCGGGATCATTCTACCGCTGCAAGCACTACACTCACACAATTCAGCATCATCTCCAATTAAAAAGGCTGGCTTCAACCAGCCTTTTTAATTGGAGATGATACAAGGGCATACGGCATGTTTTGTAAGTCTGATTTCTATGCCAAACTTTGTGACATTAAAAAATCACTTGACAACTCAAAAACACACTCAAAAGGCAAAGCCATATAACAGTTCCACCCAATGGGCTCTACTCAGGGCTGTCGTGCGCGTGACGTAGTCGCGGGTTTATGACGCAGATTATGCAAATTAGTTGATGACGTCACGTAGCGACGTTTAGCGACTTTTGGGACAACCAATAGCTACTTTCCTTACTGAGGAGTTGGCAACACTGCCTCTGACTGCAAGTCACTGGTGTCAGCCCTGTAACTGATTGGCGTCCAGTCCAGGGTGTACCCCGCTTTCGCCCAATGTGCTGGGATAGGCTCCAGTGTCCACGCGACCCTCTGTGGAGGAATAAGCGGAAGTAAGCGCTGGATGGATATAACAAGTCAGCATTTGTTTGGTTTTGCTGAGGCACAGTGAACCTCACGTGAGCCTCAAGAACTAATTGTTACCAAGACCATGACTCCATCTCCTTTTGTCTTTCTTTGGTTGCAGAGTTTATGCAGCAGGTAAATCACAAGTTATTATTAGCCACATTCGTTGATCTCCACCTTAGTCGACAATCAAATCGCCTGAAAATTTCGCTGGAGTAATTTGCGCTTCTGCGTAAAGCACGACTGCCCCCCTACTGTCTGATATTTGCATTCCTCCACGCGCAGCAGCTTGAGTTCAGGCAGTTCCTGGACACATTTTATACGGTTCCAGAGGCCCGGAAAGAGTACAAATATTGAAGTGATATAACTCTATGGTGCTGCAGTTCCAATGATCTACTCACATAATAGTTTTAAGATTTTAAACGCCCCCTGGCCCTTTTTTTGCTCCTGTATGGTGACATCTAATGATAATGTTAAAACGGATCACTGGGTGACATTATGTGGTCAAGTGTGATTTATTCCACAGAGCGGCAGAGGACTGCGTAAATTCATGTTTCCCTACGGGGATAAAAATGCTCAGACAGTCACAAGATGTTTTTCTATTTAAATGGTTCTTTTGTTTGTTCTTCTTTGTCTTATTTTACCTATATTTTTCTTTTTTTTCTTTGCAGGAGATGTTGAAATGTAATAAAGCTGAGAGAACAGCTGAGCTGGAGGAGGCCTTAGCCACCGTCTTGGACATCATAAAGTCAGTCAATGACTCCATGCACCAGATAGCCATCACTGGCTTTGAGGTCAGTAATCTGACTAACTGATGTTGTGGCCTTTATAAAAATGAAAATGCAGAAATGACTAAAACTGTAGATACTTCTGGTACTTCTTGACCTCAATAGATGTAAGCTGAACCCCCCCCAACATTAGAATGTGTGTGCTTGACCAGTTCACATTTGTAATGCAACCAAATAACATAAGACCATCATGGATGGTCGATCCTGAGGCATTTTCTATTAAATTGTGAGTCTTCTAAAAGTGGTCAGAAAAACAAATCTACCTAAAGGTCTTCCACTTCCTTTTCCATCTTCAGGAGCAGCTCATTGAGCTCTCTCTTTTTTGGTGCACTCTGGAGACCTTGGAGTGTCTTCTGGAAGGCTTTGTCTTTGTCAGAAAGTTCCTTCTTAAAAGCCTCCTTCTCCTCCTTCCTGTAACTTCTCCTGCTTTTCAACATTAAGAAATAAATACATACATGTTTAGATTCTTACCTCATTTGTCATAAAATATTGTTTGTAACATGGGTCACAAAAGAATGAGAACTGGCATTTGGCCACCTTAAATACCTTTTGTCATTATTGGATGCACCTGTCAATTAAGTTCAAGGCTTAACAAGCTCACCAAACCAACTTTGTGTGTCCAATTATCTTGTGATGATTAGTTACAGGCTATTAAAGCAACAAAATGACAAGGGTTCCCACATTTTTGCACAACCTATTTTTTACATTTGATTTAATTTCATACAATAGCATACTATAAACACTTAAAATCTGTGTTTGGAAATCAAGCTAACACTTGGCTCTTATGGGCAAATGAAGGACATGCCACCAAGATAATTTTGTGTGAAGACAGAGTCCATTATTACACAACCTCAGATAGTGCCCAAACTTTCTCATACCACAAACAACAAAAATAAGTGTATGAGATTAACAAAATTAACAGTACATTTGTTCTGTGTGGCTTTGTTAACATGTGGTCAACCTTTTTAAGATTCAAACAGAAATGTCTTAATCAGCATTAAAATGTTGACATGTTTCATTTATCACCCAGTCCACAACAAGTGATTGTGTAGATTTAAATAATGGCAGGTTCTAAAATGTTGCCTTTGTTGCAAACTGATCTGACTGTCTGGCCTCCACATCTGGCTGATATTTACAGGGAAATCTGACTGATCTTGGGAAGCTGCTAATGCAGGGCTCCTTCAATGTGTGGACAGACCACAAGAAAGGACACAACAAGGTTGAAGCCTCTCATCTCCACTCACAGCACACTAGTAAGCATGCTTGTGTGGAACATGTAACTGCTCTGGTTTCAGGTGAAGGACCTGGCAAGGTTCAAGCCCATGCAGCGGCACCTGTTCCTGTATGACAAAATGCTTCTGTTCTGTAAGAAGAGGGATGAGACCACCGATGGACACGAGAAGAGTCCATCCTACAGCTTCAAACACTCCCTTAAGGTTAGAGACATATGATCCGGCAGGTGGGCATCAGATTAGAATGCACCCATCCATCTAAAACCATATAATCTAACATACAAAAGAAGACCCGGACAATACTGACACTCCAACAATAGAGATATGAGTCTGTCACAGAAGGAGGAGGAGAGGGACAATTAGTCACAAATGAGACAGGAGGAGGAGAGATGGAGGACACAAGTAGGGAGGACTGAGACATGGTGACACTAGAATAACCTCAATTGGATTTCTTTGTTTCCAGATGAGTGCTGTTGGGATCACAGAAAACATCAGAGGTGACAGCAAGAAGTTTGAAGTGTGGTACAATGGCAGAGAAGAAGTTTACATCATTCAGGTATGTAAACACCAGAGAAATGGAAGCACTGATCCTGATCCAGACTCTGCCCGGATCCTGACCCTGATCCTGATCATGCTGACTGAAATCCGTGCATTTGAATCTACAAGTCTGCATCGTAGATGAGAGAATTAAACTGATCACATAAAGTAAAGAGTTTGATTGATTGATTCGTTTTTGTAACTGTGCTCTTTGTTAATAAATTAGTGGCACTTAATGTCCGGGCCTTCACCGGTCAAAGTTTCTGCTGATGTCAAACGTTCATTAGGTAGAGAATGAAATTATTTCCAAGTGACAGAAAATTGACACATTCACTTTATGGCAAAATAAAAGTATCAAATATAACAAAACCATTGTTTTATCTTCATCTCTTACTTTTTTAAAGTGAAAAAGGAAATGCCCCTCAGCAGAAGTTTGGTCCCCCCCATATTCAGTACCCAGTAGCACCCCCTTACTGGCTAGTATCACAATTTGTAAAAACCTCTTTAGCACCAGTCTTTCACTTCCTTTTTGGGGGATTTTTTCCATTATTCATCACCAGTCTTCAGTTCTGTGGACCATCTGCTCCTCTGAGCTCTGTCCACGGATTTCCAATGATGTTTAGGTCATGAGACTGTGAGGACCATGGAACAACCTTCATCTGGAGCCTCTTGAGATGGCCCATGGTGAGTTTAGAAGATTGTTTGGAAACATTTTCTACCGGTAGAAGCCACTCTTGTTCCAACTTGAGCTTTTTACAGATGCTCTTTTTCTTGAAGGTTTCTAAAGTCTTTACCTGCTGTGTGGCCATTTTTCATTTTCAGAGTTCTTTCAGTTACACAACTGCTTAGAGCAGGGGTCTCCCACCTCTTCCACTAAGGGCTGTGTGGCAGCAGGTTTTTGTTCCAACCGGTCAAGCACACACAGTTTGACCAATCAGCAGTCTGAAGACTCAGATGAGTTGATTAAATGAGTGAAGTGTGGTGTGCTGCTGCTGGGTTGGAACAAAAACCTGCAGCCACACGGCCCTTTTTGGAAGAGGTTGGAGATCCCTGACTTAGAGGGACCCAGGGTTGCTGATTGTCATTGCCAAACAGCTAATTCTGCTAATGCTATTGAATCCATAGCATAGCTGGATCACAGTGTGGAGTAGATGCAGATAACCCTGTTCCCCTGATCAATCAAGCCCCTGATTATGGGATTGATGAAATAGAATCTTCTGATGGAAAACATGACTTGTCATCACTGGAGGAAATCTTAATGCAGAGTTGTTCAGTCTGGGACCAAACACCACCCTGTAAGGCACCAACTCTCACCCCCACAGAACAGGTTTCTTTAAAGACAGCCTACAGAATTTATGAGTGGAGATAATGGAACAAGCTAACAACAGTCACCAGACTACAGTGACTGAATTAGCTGAGTGCCATTAGCAGAGATGTATCAGGTGAGCATCCCACCAATGCAGGGTCTTCACAAAAATAGCAGTTATTAAGAAGGAAATAAACAGGCTTTCCAATGATATAATACTTATTACCAAGAAGCATTGTTATGACAGAAATAACACGTCTTCCTTACTTAGTGTGCTGTTAGTTATAATTACACACGCAAGTCCTTTGACAGAAGACATCAATAAACATCAAAGATGAATATGTTACTTCCTGTCCTGCACTGAGACACTGCAGGTGCTCTTTTGTTCCTGCAGCTCTGTGCCACACTGAAGCACTGTGGGAACTGCAGTGGAAATGTTTCTTTGTTAAAATTCTCTGTTTGCATCCCAAATCTGTAGTGATGATGGATTAGTGCAGATATGCTACTGCCTCACATGTGAGGGTTCTCACTTAGTCTCACCCCCTTATACAACAGGAATTTATACATTTAGTGTCTTATCACAGGTCTCCTGCTGAGGGCAGTATTGTATTATATCTATCTATCCCCACACACACATATTTCTACGTATATACAGTGGATATAAAAAGTCTGCATACCCCTGTTCAAATGCCAGGATTTTGTGATGTAAAAAAATGGCAGCAAGACAAATCATTTCGCAATTTTTTTCACCTGTAATGCGACCTATAACCTGTACAATGCAATTGAAAAACAAACTGAAACCTTACAGGGGAAAATATAAAATAAACTAAAATAACCTGGTTGCACAAATATGCACACCCTTAATGTTCTGACTCCTGTCAGTGTTTGTGCTATGTTTGGCACCCCCCACTGGCGTCTAAGGGCGTTACACCTACCATGAGTTCATTTTGAGAAGCCACCTACAGTACGTGTCACATGCAGGCTGTACTCCAACGCAGTGTTGTTGTCTGAACCTTGGAGTAGATCCATCAGTAAGTACAGCTGATCGATGCATATATTTAGTTTGATTTAATTGTAACATTCTGTGTATTTATTGTGTTGCAGTTTTACAACAAAACAAACATATAAATGTAAGGTCTCAGAAGATTTCAGCAAACTCTCCACCTGGAATAAAGTCTACGAGGTCTTTTGTTGTTCGCTATCTGTCTACAATACACCTGACATGTTATCCAGGACAGAATACTTAAGCTAATACTTTGTTGCAGCACCTTTGCCTTTTTTTTTGGCATTTTATTACAGCACTCAGTCTTTTTGGGTAGGAGCCTATTAGCGTGGCACATCTTGATGCGCCAATATTTGCCCACTCTTCTTTGCAAAACCGCTCCAAATCTGAAACATTTCTCACCTTTAAGAGAGAGCGCACAGCGCTCTTCAGATCACCCCACAGATGTTAGATGGGATTCAGGTCTGGACTCTGGCTGGGCCAATCCAAAGCCTCAGTCTTATTCCATTGTTATGCTGAAAGATGAAGTTCCTCTTCAGCTTTCTAACAGAAGGCTGAAGGTTTTGTGCCAACACAGACTTGGAACTGTTCATAATTCTCTCCACTCTGACTAAGGCCCCAGTCCAGCAGAAGAAAAACATCCCCAAATTCATGAGGCTGCCACCACCATGCTTCGTGCTTGGTGTTATTTAGGTGATGTGCAGTGTTTTTTTGCACCAAATGTACCTTTTGAAATTATATCCAAAAAGTTTAATCAGACCATAACACATTTTCCCACATGCATTTGGGAGATTTTAGATGTGTTTTTGAAAAATTACAAGCGACAAGTGAGTGCTGACTCCAGTTTAACATGAGTTTGAATTGATTAAATATGAACACAGCAACATCCCCACTTATAAAAGGGTGTGCACACTTATGCAGCCACATTATCTTAGTTGTTATTTTTACTTCACTCCCCTGTACAGGTTATAGGTCACATTAAAGGTGGAAAAAATTGCAAAATTGTTTTTCTTGCTGTCATTTTTTTTTACATCACAAAAATCTGGCATTTGGGTTGTGTAGACTTTTTATATCCACCGTATACATATAGTTTCAAACATTCACATTGTTATTATTTTTATTCCTCAGGCACCTTCCTTGGATGTGAAAAATATCTGGGTGTCAGAGATGCGTAAAGTACTTACAGGCCAGCTGGAAGCGTGCAGAGGTATACACACACACACACCTGAAAGACTGCAAAGTTTTCTTGCTCAACTTTGAACATTTTACTGTCACATGAAGCAAAGCTGAGAATATTATGAGCTGAGTTGATCTTTGACATTGAAAACATGACATTATCAGACAGATTGGTTTCTTGGAAACTGTCAGACTAGGACTTTTCCCAGTTTGATTTATGCCTCTGAGTTAATGTGAGAAGCGGTACAGGGAATTAAATGTACTGATATTTCCAGGGTGGGGATGGAGGCTGAGAGGCTGCACAGAGGAAATAGAGAGTCAAAACAGGAAAGAGGGAGAAGAAAGTGGATGAAGAAAGAACAGACAAAGATGACTGCAGACAAGAGAATGGAAGACAGTTTATAATGGCATAGGTGTGTTCCTTAACACATCTGGAAAACTCAATGTAGAAGCTATAAAATAAATTAGTCACAATGCACCATAAAACACCACAAAAGTTTTGTGTCTTTCACCAGACTTTGTATCCTGCCACCATCTTGTTCTGTAAGTAATTAAGCGTTTTGCCTAAATGTAAGTATGCGTCACAATATGTCTTAATGCATATGTTGTACAATATAAGCCAGCACGGCCAGGTGATTTTCCACAGAGGCCGCTTTAAACAGAGTTTAAACATACTGATGAGAGAGAGAGAAAGAGGGATGGAGTGAGGAAGAGACAGACCGATCGATCGACAAAGATTCAATCATCTACAGCTGAACAATTCCTCCGTATTCAGCCTCTCCTCTTCAACCTCAGCAGAGACCAACTTATATTAATAAAACATTCCCATATTTATGATGAGAAAATATATTCCTTTTACTGAGTGAATTTTTTGGCTGGATGCTGAACCTGCACTTCTGCCACAGGTTCATTGTTGGCTTGGAACAGAAGTTGACAAGCCAGATCTTTCATGGTTTCTCTAATACTGGCATTTCTTCTGCACTGGTTTCACCAGATTCTTCCTCAAAGGTTTGACAGAAGTAGAGTCCTGCAGCCAACCAGTTCAGTTAACACTGCTGTCAGCCTGTAGGGGTGCATATAAGTAGTCTTCTGACTCCCCCGGACATTCTGTTTAAAAAGTCAGTTGGTTTTACTGTTGTCAGAGAGTTTTTGCAGTCAATAAGAGTTTGATTTGCAGGTTTTTGCAGGTCAGCCTTTCTTCCTCTTCCCTTTGTTACTTCAATAGCCACAATGTTTCGTCAAAGTTCTTATAGAATTTTCAGTTTGTACTCAGAGCTGTCACATCTATCAGCAGTCACATCATCATGCAGCAGATTTGGTACCTAGTCAGAGCTAAGGGTGATTATCCTCCAGTTTCCTGATATCACTTTCATAAAACTCATTTTATTGCAGGGGTCTTCAATCCAGTCCTACGATGGCCACAATCAGGTTTCTTTCCTATCATGTAGAGAACTACTTTCACCTGGGACATTCACCTGGTAGGAAAGAAAACCTGCTGGATTACAGCCCTCGTAGGACCAGATTGAAGAGCCCCGTGTTCTACTATACTCTTAGATTAAAAGTGATTAAAAACTGTGACGACATGCAGGAGATACTTTGACACGCACACTTTGAAATACAACTACAGTCACACTAGCAGGTGGTGGAAATCTGTAAATTTATTCATATGGAGTTAATGAATTTAACATCTTCTTAATAACTTATCTGAAGTGTATGTTGTTTCATTTTTGCTCAAACATTCAGCAATAAAATGAAACCTCTGAGATCTCATCATGCAACATTGTTGAATGGCCTGTTTTAAAGGATTAAACCATGTTTTTCTGTTGCACTCACAGAAGCCAGCCAGCTCAATATCAGTTCAGCCCCACTGAGGTGAGACAATAGCATGGTGTAACATTACACATCTGAAAGCACAGCTAACGTCTGAACTTTGAGGTCCCCTAGATACTAACACTGCAGAGAATGCCAAAATGGAGTTACCTGCAGCTCTCACCTCTCCTCCCACAGGAACATGCGCAAGATGACACTGAGACAGTCGGACTCCTCCAGTCCAGAGTCAGGCTTTAGGAGGACCAATCCCAGCCCAAATATGAGGCAGAAGAGGGGTAAGAGAGCACTTATTATTTTTCTGTAGGGATATTAAAATGGGACTGCAGCGGCAGGGAATTCTCCTCCTGTTCACCCGGAGAAGTGAGATGCACCGGTTGGGTCAATGCCGCTTCATTTATGGGGCTTGCTCCTGGTGGTAGAACGTTGTTTTTTCCTTTGTTGCAGTAAAACAGCTTCCCTCATCCTGGTTCTTTTTTCTTTCCTCTTTTGTGCCCACTATTTGTTTGGACATAATGTTATTTTTCAAAAATCAAAATCTCAACATCATGACTGACAGGTGGCTCGACAAATGATCATTTCCTTCTCCCATACCAGCCTCTTAGCTATTCCAATCATTGAAACAGGGGCCACCACAATTCTGGACAGCTTTTTCCCTTCCTTCATGGCCATCATTCTTCATGGGTGACTGATCTCAGTGTAGCGCGTTGAACCATCAATATTTTTACGCCTGTGGCTCTGCTGTCACATATCAAAGAAACCATCATCAGATTTCTGTCTTTTCTTTCTATTCTTATGTTAACTATATAGTACAGTATATTTATTAGTACCGTAATTATATATTTGGCTGATCATGCAATGATGGAGAGATCATGTGACTTGATAGTGACACCCTGAAATCATCCTCACCTGACTTCTTCACGCTCGTGGTTTTTATTTTTTATCTCACCATCTTATCTGTTGGTATGATAATGTTTGTATCAGGGATAAGAAGTACCTTGGAAAAATTGTAAAGTAGCCTTGAAGGTAGCAGCCATTCAAAGTCTGGACCACAGACAGGTGCTCATCACAGCTTTGTTCATCTGAGTTATGAGTATAGTATAGCTCCACCTGTGCATCCCTCAGAAACTACAAACATCTAGATGTTCCTTGGTGCCTGTCACCATTTGATCATTGAAAGAGTCGAAGTAACGCTGGTTGTATCTTGAATGATCAACTGAATTATTGGTCACTGTCTCAACATCGAACGAGTGAGTGTGTGCGCATGGCTGTGTGATGGATTTCTTTGTTTTTCATGTTCAACTAATTTTAGGCTGGAAATGTATTCAAGGAAGGAGTTTGAAGTTCAAGGCCCCAGATATACAGACAGACAGACATGTCCAACTGTACTTGTAGCTTGGAAACCTTGTCTCTTTCCTTCCTTTCATCATTGCTCCCTCCCTCTATTGTACGTATTCTGTTGTTTCTTTTTCCTAACTACTCAGCCAGGGTCCTGCTCTACACCAAACTGTCATAAATGATCCAAGTTGCTGTCTCTTTGGGTTAGTATGATCTCCTGTTGCCTCATCAGTCATCATGACAACACCATCAGGTTGTTTTCACCGTCTGTACTTTACACGTTATATTTTTTAAATGTATTTTTAGAGGGAGAAATTCAAGAGTTCCTTATGATACTTTTTTCCATTTTTAGTATTTTTCTCGTGTAGTATTTTAGTATATTTGTATGCATCATTGCACTGTTTTAATGGCCTGTATAGTAAAGATCTCACAGGAGGCAGCCATCATCAATGATAGTGGTAAAATCATGTTAGTATGCTCCTTCCTTCACTCTGCCAGATATTGGGCCTCATTCACCAATATGTTCTTAAGAATCTTCTTAGATTCTTTCTTAAGTTGTTCTTAAGAAGTTTCTTAAGGAAACCCTACGTCAGATTCATCAACGCGTTCGTAAGTGTCAGAATTGTTCGCAGCTGTGTTCGTAGATTGATGAATGCCATCTATGCGTAAATTGGGAGCGCGTGCGAGGTGAGTCTAATTAACATACGATTAGCATAAGTCACCGCCCACTAATGCCCGTAAAAGGAGCTGCAGCAGGGCCCTGTAGACAGAGCAAAAAGCAGCACAATGCCCAAAGCAAATCTTTTTTAAAGTGAATCAAGACTGTTAGACTGAAATTGTGACAATAACACATTTTATTCAAAAATGGGCAACTAATTGTGCTCGAACATGAACCGTGTGCCTGCAGTCTGGCCCCATCATTGCACCAGGACGCACACCCTCACGGGGTTGTGGCTGAAGGGGAAGAGGGACACTATGCTTCATAGCGATGTTGTGCAGGACACATCAGGCCATTATTATCCTCCAGACTCGTAATGGTGAGGGAGAGTCATACGTTAGATGAATAAACGTAATCTAAGCAGGTTTTATAACAAAAATAAATAATTACCTTCTCTGGTTCGTACAGCAATTTGCCACCTGCTGTGTCCAAACACATCCAGCGCCCCTTTAAAATGCCGATGGTGCGTTCAATGGTGGAGCATCTGCGCGCATGCATCTGGTTGAATAAAATTTCCTGTGGAGTCTGACGGTTGGTCAGTGCTGTCAACAGCCAGGGAGCCAGGGCATATGCTCGATCCCCTAAAGCCCTCGCTATAACTATAATCACTTCTCTTGGCTTCACAGATTTTTTTTTTCCAGTGCACCAGTATTACGCAGCAGTGCACCTGCGGTCGCACCCAAAAGGTGGAGGAAGAAGTTTGAACTTTGAAAGTGTTTAACTGAGAAAATGTTAAAGTCTGTGAGAAAAGGGTATAAAAGTGTGTGAAATAATTGTACAAAATAAAGCTGTTTACTTTGCGGATTTCGTCTATAGCGGGTTATTTGCGGAACGTAACCCCCGTGATAAACGAGAGTTCACTGTATTGAATTTTATTGAACTGCACAAGAGAAGAAAACACAACTATGTCAACATGTCGACACTGAAATGTGCGTAAGAGTACTCCTGAGTGTTCGTAGGATTTGTTCTTACCTACGCATAAATCCAGGATACAAAGAAAATCATGAATTCCACAATCTTTGTAAAATGTTCGTAAGTGGGACTTAAGAACAAATTTGTTCGTAAGAACGGTTCGTGAATGAGGCCCATTGTTCTTTGCCTTCATCTTTGCTTGATAGTTCAATCCTTCTGGTAAAACCAGTGTTGACCATGGATACCATCAGTTGCTGATTTTGTCCACTCAATTGTGCCAATAAGAAAAGTAGATATTTATCATCAACGCAGATGTCAACTGATCGATAGCTCAGCCACACAGCCACACTGTGTATACACAGGCAGATTCAGGGAACATAGGAACATTCTGTTTTTAAATCACACTTGTGGGTGATGCTTGAACTTACATCGCTGTCAGACAGAAAGAAACACAAACCATTGTCCTCTGAAACAATGTGGGGCTTTATTTTGTTGTCTGTTTCCTTCTTTACAGCAGCTAATGTCTCCCGGCTTTCATGCTGCATATTTATTTTTTAATTATTTCACAACTTCAGTAAAGCATTTCAGGTTGATGTGAGTGTTGTAATAAAACATAAAGTGAATGTGGGGTTTACTTGTGGTGATCAAAGTAAACCAACATTACAAGACTGTGTTTATTATTTCCTCTTATTGTGCCTCCTACTGATTCCTTATGCTTCCATACTTCAGCTGATACTTCAGCAAACCAATCAGGCTACTCAGCTGCTAATGCTAGGAAACGCTTCACCTTGCAGGGACTTTCCAACCGAAGATCTCTTCCAGCAGGTAACAGCAACACTTTATCATCCTCGTCATCTGTTGCCAACACATGTAATTGTCCTCCTGTCTGTCACCCTGAAAACCATCTGTAACTGGAATCGAAGTTTCAAAACAAGACCCAAGAGCATATGCAAAATCACAGTCAGTAAGGCATCACAGATGAACATGGCATCAGTAGTAATGGTAGTAGCAATGCAGTAGCTCAGGGTCGAAATATCCAGAAAGAATGAAAACGAGAAAAAGAGAACATCTGAAGCACCTGCAAGCCTGCACAACAGCACAAATGAGTCCATGTTCAATAAAGGTACAGCAAAATGCTGCATTGTGTACAAATCCAATGAGCTCTGTAAGACCAAGTTGTATATGGATGTGTGGGAGATTTAGAGAGCTTAAACTTGCATCTGCTTTTCAAATAGATCAATTACATTTAAAAACAATGTAGATAACACACACTTGCTCTTATAGATACCTGCACATATTAGGACTATGAGCTGCTGGAATCAGGTTTAATTCTCAAATTTGTATGAAAACATCCTACAGTCTGAGCAGGTTGCTAAAAAACAACCTTTGTTAGCAACAACGGCTCCTTCCCAACTCTATATGCTCATTTTTCCTGATAATCTGCTACGTTAATGTTTGAAGCAACTGTTCTTAAAAGCAGCCAGAGCAGACGTAATGACTGCAGCACAGTTTAATTGATGCGTTTGTCTGTGGGCCTGGATTCCGAGGGATCTTTTATCTGCTGTGTCAGGAACAAACAGATCAAGAAAATACCATCTGCGTAGGCTATAGCATCTGCAGGCTGGAAAACACTCTCTGCAGGACTTAAATAAAGTCACTAAACTAAAATACTTACAAGATCAGCCACAACAGCTACAACAAAACAGCAACAATACCCACAACAGCTACAAAAAACAAAACAAAAAACTCACAACAAAACAGCCACGACAAAACAACCACAATACAACAGCCTTAACACGTAAACAACCAACACAACAGCTGCAACAAAGCAGCCACAACAGCCAAAAGACCCACAACAACCACAAAACAACAGCCACAAAAAAATATCCACAAACACAGCTGTTTGCAGGAAAATCCAACCACATGTCACTGGTGCTACTGCTATGCTGTGTCTGAGAGATGACTGATGGTTGTCAGATCATCATCCATCCATCATGTTGCTCAGGCTGTGTGTAGCATGTGTGTTGGATTGTGTGTCGCATCGTGTGTGTTGGGTTGTGTGTTGCAGTGTGTGTGTTGGATTGAATGCTGCAGTGATGCCTCATGTAACCATTGTAATTCCCTGGAGCTGCAGATGAGTTTCATCAGCTAACCTGTCACTATTGTAACGATCTGAAGGCCTTCTAAGCTCTCCCTGATTAATGAAGTGATGAGTCAGACTTGTGTTGATGATCTTGTATTTGTGTAACAGGATCTGGATTATTGTATCCAAAGTCAGATTCTTTATATCATGTGTTTTTCTTTGATATCCATTTTTGGGGTCCTCATCTGTCCCTCAATCGTTCTTCATTTCTTCATTTTCCATTCTGATCTGGTTGCCCCATTCTTCTTTTCTTGTTTTACTCTGCTTCTTGACTCCTTCAGAGTCAGCACCCAAGGAGACACAGGTCAGCCGTCGTTTCTCCCTGACCTCCTCTTTGGCACAGTCATCCTCCTTTACGCCCAGAAACACCAAAGGTACCTGGTTAGCTCTCATGTCTTCCTCTTCTTATTAGCTTTTACTTTATTTTAGTTCATTTACTGCTCTAATTCAATTATTTCACACATAAACATTATAGATAATCAATGGTGAAGGTTTTTCTTAATTTAAGATAGTGTTGAACAGTCTGAACATTTATATGATTTCATGATTTCATGATCACATGTTCAGAAATCTTTTAGGAGCCTGTTGTCTTTGTTTCAGCTTCTAGTATTGAGTAAATATATTTTGCTTCAAACGTGAGCAAGCTTTTATATATCTCACACATACACAAAAAAAACACACACTGTTCTTCACATCAAAGACAGGGTTTACTTTGAGAAACACTTAAAGACAATTGTGATTTTCACCATTAAGACCACAAGAGACTTCATGTTCAGGTTTATATGTGGGCACCATAAACTATAACATCCTGTTGGGCTGGGAGGGTGTTGAGTGAGAGGCAATTATCCCATCTTACCTGCCTGACTTACTTTTGATATCAGGTGTTTTTTTTATGTTGTGATAATGTAGTGGGTTGTTACAGGTTTACTACAACTTGTATGTGATGTCACCAAAATGATATATTGAAATATGTTTTAGAAAAGATTAGTGATGTTTGGGTCCTGAAGGGTTTCTATTATGAATACTTTTAACAAGCAAAGAATCATGATCATGTTTGAGAACATCACCTGATGATGATGTCTGAGAATCATCATCATGATTCTCTGTTAGTGGTTTAACAGAAAGTGCCAAGGAGCATTTTTCATATTCTCTTATGTGTCACTCACTACTAGTTAGTGTTGTTGTATATGGGGAATATGAATTTTGATTAGGTGATATTTTGGAATATGGGTGACATTCAGAGTGGAAGCAAAAGTGTGATTTACTGCACTGCACAATACTGATGGCAGACAGTGGAGGAATAAAAGTCAGCAAAGGAGAGCCATTGACATTTTGCTATGTGATGTATACTCTAAAATCTGTTTCCATGGTAGTTTTTTCTGTGTCTTGATAGAAGTCAAGAGCATTTTAACAGCACTGACACTGCTGCAGGTCAGGCTGGTTCTAAAGGCTCCTACAATATCCAACAGTTCAATTTATAACAGCTCTGCTAATAGAAATAATTTCAAAATGAATTTTTTTTAAAGCTAATGTCTAGTTTAGTGTTACATATGCTGGCATGTTTATCCTCTGGCCAGGTCCTCCCTCTACTAACAAAAAGAGCAAGAGACATGAGATAAAGAGTGACCCCACACCGTTAGGTTATGAAGGTACAGTACATGATGACAGCATGCTCCACGGTGACCTTCTGCTCTTCTTTAATTTAATCACATCTTTGCTGATGATTGTGTGCATGTATTTGAATTATCTATCTATCTATTTATCTATCTATCTGTCTGTCTGTCTGTCTGTCTGTCTGTCTGTCTGTCTGTCTGTCTATTTATCTGCATGAATTGCTTGAGATGTATGTTAGATAGGTGTGTGTTAGTTATTTGTTAGGTAGTCATGTGACGGGTGTGTGTGTCAACAGTGTGGCAGTTGTAGCCATGCCGAGGTCTGACAATGGTATAGTGAGTACAGTATTGTAATGCATTTGGATTCTGTTCAGATACTTTGTGTGGGGCAATGGCTGCAATTAGGAAACGTCAGAGTATGACCGCTAACTCTCTCAGTGCTCCTGGAGGCACCTCAGAAGTACTTCACTCCACCTCCCAACCAGGTAAATGCTGGGATGGATTTAATTTGTCTGGTCTTCTCATCTTC
Organism: Lagocephalus sceleratus; assembly: GCA_911728415.1. Lineage (NCBI taxonomy): Eukaryota > Metazoa > Chordata > Actinopteri > Tetraodontiformes > Tetraodontidae > Lagocephalus > Lagocephalus sceleratus. The sequence continues at coordinate 10,647,993 of CAJVRN010000030.1, read as the reverse complement.
AAAACATCTTTTCAGTTTCATGTTTGAATTTTATTTAATATGATTTATGTGTGTTTATCTCTCTCTCTGTCTAATATATGTATATATATCCATCCATCCATCCATCCATCCATCCATCTACCGCTTGTTCCTCCACTGAGGGTCGCGGGGGGACTGGAGCCTATCTCAGAGCAACGGGCGGAGGCAGGGTACACCCTGGACTGGTCGCCAGCCAATTGCAGGGCTAACACAGAGACAAACAACCATTCGCTCTCACACTCACACCTATTTTTAGAGTATTCAATCAGCCTAACCCCAATCATGCATGTCTTTGGACTGTGGGAGGAAGCCGGAGTACCCGGAGAGAACCCACGCAGGCACAGGGAGAACATGCAAACTCCACAGAAAGTCCCCAGCCTCCATCCCAACCGGGATTCAAACCCGAGGCCTTCTTGCTGTGAGGCGACAGTGCTAACCACCACACCACCGTGCCGCCCTGTGTGTGTGTGTATAT